>CAJNOQ010005145.1:0-15929 GCA_905250885.1 Didymodactylos carnosus | reverse complement strand
GGCTATCAAATTCAATGTTTCTATCGTAGGCATTATAATAATGTTTGCAACAATAAAAGAAAATGGATTGTTCGATCTTTTGATAAATTTCTGAAATTTTAATGTATTTTCCGTACTTTCTTTAGTTTGCAGTTCTAATAGAATGAACTAGCGCATGGTTTAAAATAATCATAATAAAAGAATAAAAAGAATCTCTACTCTCCTTACATTGTTCATGTCTATACGCTAGTATTTTTTCAAGCAGCTGTAATTGCGTCATGTTAAATGTGTCATTATTAACAAAATAAAACAAGTGAATGACACAGTAAACAGCGTTAGTTCTGAATAATTATGATGATATTTGAAGAACGCAAATAACAATTAGCTAAACGTAATTTTCCTACGGATCTCAGCAGGTCAACCTAGCTTTTTTTCTTATTTTTTCTATAAGGGAGACATGAACATATAGATGTACCGACTCTTCCGCAGATGGACATTTCGTCGAACTACCACGACGATAAATCAGAGACGAATTTTTAAGCCGAATTCATTTCAGACTAGTAAGTGCATTCACCCGCACTCACTCTTCTGGCCCTTGCTAAGTTGATAATAAGCATTTTCCACAAATCGACAAAATTTCAAAGCTTTAGTAACTCGACAACATCACAGTGTAACATATGCACAACAAAATGTTAAATCCTTACTAAAACAAATTCTTCGACTTAAAATCCATTTGTGTTGTCAACTCTTAATGATCACATCAATAAATATTTTTGAAAACTTTTTCAACTCTTTTGGAACTGTTTTCATTCAATATTAAGCTGTAGTCGTATGAGTCTGTATGAAAGAATAGAATTTTATAATATTCTCTGAAGTGTAGCTTCTATTGAGACTGCAGCTTAAAACTATCAATTTTGATTTGGGCTAATAGCGTTAATATTTCGTTTCAAGTGAATAAACGGGATATTTTTGTCAATTGTGAAGTGTATGAAAATCGTTTTATGGACGATTATGACAAACAATGGAACAAACAGTTTGAATCCTTCGGTTAAGCCACCAGCGGGACCAATGATTGTCGTGACGAGAAAAATAAGTGCTCGTCCCTGATGTATACGTACAGTAGGTAGGACTACATTCACTAAAATACGCTGTATATGATACATTTTCATTCCATTCAGCAATTATCATATTCTCATTCAACGATTGACCGATGCTTTTCGTATCGTTCGGGCAAAACCTATCGAGCGTTATTTGAAGAACGATTTCAACTGGTAAACATCCTTGATGAAAGCCACTTTTGGTAATATAAAACTATCGAAGTAGTCAAATATCCAGTTTGCTCCCGAAACAGAAACGAACTGATTTGCTTGTGTATAATCTCGAATAAGATTCAATGGTCTCAAATACGTTTGCTATGTTCGATTTTTAAATATGTCAATGAGTGATTGTCGTACACTAGGACGATAATAGTGTTAATGAACAAGTGCATTTGATTAAGTTCATTAAGAGATACGCTAACCGTTGAATTAACTGATTCACGAAGAAATTTGAGCATTCGGAATGAGAACATGTTGAATATATCATTATGGGTAAACAGCTCGTCTATCCATTGCGGCGTGATATAGACACTAGAACAAACTGAATGCAGTGAGAATGTCATGTTAATAATGAAATGATCATATTGTATCGACACCTAAGAGCAAGGACAAACAAGTGTTGTCGGACAATTAGTCTGCAAAAACTCAACTGACGATTCAGTGAGTGACTGAGTGGTAATAGTTTCTATTTGTTGCTTGATTTTATTATATAAAGCCAATATGATTAATGAAAAAGCCATCAGAATGACGTAGATCCGAGACGACTATCTTGGGCGCGTACAGTTTCGATATCATACGACTTACTATCAAACAGGTTGAGAGTAATTGATTTGTCTTTACTAAACTTGAAAATCCACTGGAATCGATCGAATGAAATACGATCGAGACACGATTGGTTGAAGAAGCATTCGAGTGTTGACATCAAAAGTGATAGGACAATATAGTATCCGGCATAAAAACCAGGCACCGAAAATGTCGTGTAACTGTCAGGAAACCCGTCTTGACCTTCTTAAACATAACTCATCTCAACTTGTTTTGAGCATGTTGATGTCAAGCCTACCGTTAAAGTTTCAGGTCTCGCTTAAACTTACTCTGAAACCCTTGTCGAGTAAAATTACCTCTGTAGTCACCTGAAGTGATCACCACAGTCGTCCGGTTTACTATTCGTTTGTGAATTTTACATATGACCAAAGTGATTTACGGTGTAATAAATTTCAATGTGGTCACTAGCCTTCCATATAAACCGATGATGACGGCGATGGTTGAAATAAAATTATTTCGTTTTTGTACTGTTGGATACATGCAATATATAGGCTTGCAGGCGTTGAAGTAGAAGTTATACAATATTTCATCGTTCCAATATTCAATCATTAGATTATCGACTAGCTGTCCTATTATTGTATCAGTCACGTAAACGCTTACCGATGAGTTTAATGTATGATTTGTCAAGAGTGTTGACTCTTTGGAACTAGTCGCTGGAATAAGTTTGAGACAAACTGAATCGTACAAACATTCCAAGGTGGATTGTACAAGAGACTCTACCAGCAGACAACCGTACACGCAGCCAGGTACAGGAGCGATGCCATCGTCTGCACACGATATTGAGTCACATAGTGTGTAATTTCAAAACTCCATTGTTATGGTCCGGCGACCATTGACAGTCATCACCATACCAGTCTCCATGAACTTGTACGCCGATCTCACCCTTATAATTCATATAAACACACAAATTATCTTCAACGGCAGTCATCAATTCATTTGATTGTGCCATGTTACTTATCAGATGAAAAAGTGTGATGAATGTCTCTCTGGTGTCCGATTGAAATGTGTCAGGAATGGACTGTGTTTGAATATTAAACACAGCAATCGAGAGAACGAATGAAGTCTAATATCGCGAACTGAGCAACAGTATCATTTACAAAGGTCGTGCTTGCACGACAAAATATTTGAAGTACAAGAAAATAAGACGGAGCATTTAAACGAAAACCATCAAAATTGAACGCAGTTCCTTTCTGCGAAATAAAATACTCGTACCATTGAAGACTAACAAGCACGCTCGAACAAATTTGATGAAAAGTCGGCAACATATGAATAAATTGTTCGTATTTCGTCGACACTTCGGTGCAAGAACAAACGAGTGCTGTCGAATATTTAGCTTGTAATAATTCGTAAGTTGGAAGTAAGAGTGACTGAACAGTCACAGCTACAATTTGTTGTTGTAGAGCGGTGTAAACAGCTAGTATTGTTAGAGAAACCGTGAACAAAACGATATAAATACGTGTCGATCACCTTTCATATCGAGCATTTTCCACATCAGTCGAATGACTATCGAACAATTTAACTTACCAATTTTATTCTTGCTGAATTTTAAACACCGTCTTATCGAATCCATGAGCTTACATATTTAGTAGAAAAGTATGTCTCGTTGAGCAATGAAAGTTGGTTTTGAAAGGCAGGTGGTAGAGAAAACAACTGTCTTTCTTCTTTCACTTTACTCTCTTAAATTTTTGTGAATAGTCCACACTTCTTTTTGTTGATGAAAAATACATTTTTCTCCGTAACTGCTTATTCAATGCATTTTTCGGTTAGCAGCTGCTTGACGATTACAAGTTTTTGGCTTACAGTGGTGAATGATTTTTTAAAGTGAAAATTCTCAAAATGAATAGTGAAGTTAATTCACCACGACATCGGCAGTCAAGTGAGTAAAGCACAACAGCAGAAAATAATATAAATTAAATTTTGTTCATTCCGATCTTCCATGTACTCATCAGATAAAAATAAACAATTCATTAGCGTTTCTAGATGTCAAAGCTGATATCTAAAATGTGACGACCGTATTTAAAAGAAAAGCTTTTCGAAGATTTTTGATAAGTTGGACATCATTTGTACCAATTAGCTGTAAATGTGCCCAAGCAAAAATACTGTACGGAGAAAATCTAGCTCCAGCGACTACATAACGGGGCGATTATTTACTTGATGGATCTAGGTAAATGTACCTTTTTACCTAGTACCGAACCGAGCACCAGGTTATCATAATCGACTAGGAGCGGGAGGTTTACAACTAGGTTAACCGCCAAATTAACCGACCGGTTAAGCTAGCTTCGAAGATGAAATATATGTAATAAGAGGGTGGTTATCAAGTAGGTTTAGAGCACCCGGTTAACCGGATACTCAAAGCTAGATTAAAAAATAAGAAAAAAAAAGAATATGTGCCCAACGAGAATCAAACTCACCGACTATAACACACTATTAGAATTGAGATTGAAAATAACTTACTTCTAACGAGGGAACCTCCCGAGGTGATACCCTCCGTTTCTAATGAGTTATACCTCAATCGATAGAGTATATCGAACTAATAAAAAGCCTAAAAGGATTAGGGGCCCAATACTTTTGAGGACCTGGTTTTCTGGAAAACCAGTTTTTCAGAAACTCTAAAAAATAACCAAAACCTTTTCTTAGTGACACATAATTGTAGCCCGCACATTTCTGATTAAAATGAGAGCTGTAAGATGTGTAGAGCTGGGAGATGTCTCATTTTAATCAGAAATTTATGGACTACAATTATGTGTCACTAAGAAAAGGTTTTGGTTATTTTTTAGAGTTTCTGAAAAACTGGTTTTCCAGAAAACCAGGTCCTCAAAAGTATTAGGCCCCTAATCCTTTTAGGCTTTTTATTAGCTCGATATGCTCTATCGATTGAGGTATAACTCATTAGAAACGGAGGGTATCAGCTCGGGAGGTTCCCTCGTAAGCTCAATTCTAATAGTGTGTTATTACAGGAAGACAAGAAAGAACTAATTCTCCACGAAGTTTGTTCAACATTATCCTTGAAAAAGGATGGGGGTCGATAAGAGGCAAGATCGGCCCCCTCTCAGATCAAGCTCATATTCACCAGTCTGAAACCCTATTATCAACTTTTCTCATTAAACGACAATATGCACCACATCTAATAGAAAAATGTTCGGGCTATTCAAAACAGTATTTAGATTGGTTTCAGCTGTTGCCAAAATATCAAAAAGAAAGGAGTTGTTGTGATAATGACACACAGTACTACATAGATAATACCCCAACTCTTCTTTTCCATATCTTTAATGACTGGACCCACCTTTTTGGATGTTCTGATCAGCTCACTTTGTAAAGATCTTCAAGGGCTATCCAATGGTATGTTTTCGCAAAATACATAATTTTTCATTATGGCAGAAAACTTACCAAAGGAGTGTTTAAAGAACTTAGATAGTTGAAAATCATTATATCGGCCACGTATTTCAACTATTCGTCCAATTTTGAAGCCCGCGAAATTCTCTATTGAATGATATATAAAGTGGCGTGGTTAACGATAAACTGGCTGGACAATATAAGCGATAAACGCTGCTGATCTATGGATTTGTGGAGGTGGGGGCTAGTATTTCTCGTGTTAGGACACCCACGCCCCATTTGATCTCAGTATTATAGATATCATTTTGTAGCCCGCGAAATTTTCTACCGAATGATGTACAGTAGTTTAGGTTTTCTTTGGGCAAAGAGGAGAAACTGGGAGAATGTTCTAAATAAAGTTCATTAAAGGGAAGAAAAGTTTGGATGCGGAATATTTTCCAGGGGGGCTGAAAATGGGTTTTTTGAAATGCTAGTTTTGATCAGCGAGAAAAACTACATCAGACTGGTGAATATGAGCTTGATCTGAGAGGGGGCCCATTTTGCCTCTTATCGACCCCGTCCTTTGCGAAAATGTCTTGGCAGTGCAATCTTCTCGCTCACACAGCCACCCAAGTAAAAAGAATGAAGCTAGGTAAGACGGTTTTCGACTCGGTTAAGCTAGCTCCACCTCAAAAGGTTTAGCCTAGGATCGAACGGTATAACGCACTATTAGAGATGAGATTGGAAGTAACTTATTTCGAAGTAAGTTACTTCCAATCTCAATTCTAATAGTGTGTTATAGTCGGCGAGTTCGATTCTCGTTGGACACATATTCTTTCTTTGTTATTTTTTAACCAACTTTTAACCGATGTTTTAATCAACTAAGCTACCAGGCACATATGTAGTAGTTCATAAGTAATGAAATCATTGAGAAGATACTTTAGAGATTGATGTTTTCTGCTTGAAAACGGCTTTTTCGAGAGTTATGTCTCTAACATAAAATGTAGCAAATTTAATTTTCTAAATTTTATGTGCTGGGACCAGATTTTAAGAAATCGTTCTTCATGGTGGAAAATAGCAAATACCGTTTTCTACCGTGAAGATCGAATTGTACAAAGTTGAGCTACACAGATAAAATTTAGGAAATTAAATTTGCTACATCTCTGTCTCTGAATTCAACTTTGGAAAACTCTTCCGTCATTGTGAAAAATAATATAGTCAAAAGGCGGCATTTGCGATTTTTCACCATGAAGGAAGAGTTTTCCAAAGTCGAATGCAAAGAGAAAAAGGTAGCAAATTTAATTTCCTAAATTTTATCTGTAGAGCTAAACTTTGTACAAATCGATCTTCACGGTAGAAAATGGTATTTGCTATTTTCCACCATGAAGAACGATTTCTTAAAATCTGGTCCCAGCACATAAAATTTAGAAAATTAAATTTGCCATATTTTATGTTCGAGACACACAATTCTCGAAAATGCCTTTTTCAAATAGAAAATACGAGAAGCGGAAAAGTATTACTATCTCGCAGGATCGAATCTGTAAAAGAGTTGTACTTTTCTGCTTTCCTACTATTCATAGTAAATTGATTTACAGGTTTCTTCAAATGTCCTTTCCGTTACAGTTACGGTTTTAAAAATTCTGCTAAACGCTCAACTTCTAAAAAGCAATGGATTTAACCTAGGTGATAACCCCCTTGTGTTTAATCTATTTGATACCAGGAACTAGCTTGATCGGTCGGTTAAGTGGACGATTAACCTAGGTGATAACCTCCCTAACCTCCCAAAAGTAGGGTGAACCGTCCGATCATAGGCTAAACTTTTTGAGGTGGTGCTAGCTTAACCGAGTCGAAAACCACCTTACCTAGCTCCAACCACTGGATTCTAGCTCCATTTTTTTTACTTGGATGGCTGTGTGAGCGAGAAGATTGTACTACCAAGACGTTTTCGCAAATTTTTCACGGACAAATGTTGAACAAACTTCGTGGCGAATTAGTTCTTTCTTGTCTTCCTGTAATAATATACATTCTATAGGTTTTTGTGAAATGATATATCTTCTGCAGAAAACGCCTTGTGAAGCTTCAAAAACATCTCTTTTTGACCAGAAGTCTACGAACTACAAACAAGTTTTGACGAGGATTACGAGATTTCCATAACCGGTCTTTAGAAAGTTTTTCTAAAAATTCCTATTTTGACGTTACTAACATTTGCTAAATCTCTATACTGTGCAACTCTTCAGGTTTTATCCACTGCCGAAAGTTTTTTGTGATTTTCGCTTTTATGATTCGTGTGTTAATTGTTATTCATGTAGGTAATGAGCGATATGTCTTTTCAACGTGTTAGTTATGATTCAACACATGGATTGTTCCTAGTTGAGTTGAACTGTCACTCAAAAGAATCACCGGCTTTTTTTATTTTACTTCTTTGTTTCTTCTGTTTTTAATGGATGTTGCTTATTTTAAATGCATGTATGAGTGGGTGAATGAGTGAGCGAGAGTGTTTTCATGTTTGTCATGTACATTTTGACAAGAATAATATAAATCAACCCAAACAAGACGCTTTTGTTCAGTTTTATTCGACCACAAACAAGAGTTTTTTGAATCTCTTTTTATGAAAACTGAAATCTGAAAGCTTTTTTCATGAGTGGTTTCTTGTCATCTTTGATCAATTCAATTCAAATTTGTTCTTGACAAAAAGTTCGAAATCAGTAGCAGTATATAAGTACATAAATTTAAAATTTTCTGCTTTCCAAATTCATTACTTTGTTTGTTAATCGAAACGTAGTAAATCGACAAGATAGATGCCAAAACAAACGTTTGTCTCAAGAATATTATTCAATTTGCATTGAACTTTTGTTTTTCATAAAAAGAGATTCAAAAATCTCGCTTTTGTGGTCAAATAAGACTTCTTGCTTGAGTTGATTTATATTATTCTTGTCAAAATGTACAACGAATGGACCATTCATTTTGATTACTTTTAAACGGAAAACGTTAAATGATTACATATCATGTTCACAACTGTTCGATTATCTATATCTTTTTCGTACTGAAAGACTTCTGAAAGTTGAATTTCCTAATACACCTTATATGCATCTTCAAAAGAATAGTCGGACCTCAATAATGGCTGATGACTCGAGAGTCTAAAGCGTGCTCTTGCTTGCTCTGAGCAAGTCAGAGAACAATAGTTACGGTGGGTTGAAAGGTACGTATACTATAAGAAGAAATAGTTTGTGCGAATTTTCGACACTCTATTCTTTCTAATTAACCCGCTGTTTATTCTTGTTTCTGATCGAGCAGTGCGACATGGTGGTTTTGATAGTTCAATAGAATCGGTTTTATTGACGAAAAACACATACTCGGATAGGAAAAAAGTGTGCTGATTCCGAATATGACTTTTTTACCTCAATTTGACTGAGTTTTCTGGGAGAAAATGGCAAAATAGTGAGACCAGGTCGAAAACCGGAAAAACTGTTCTTTCTTAGAAAACTGTTCTCATCTTTTCACATCATTTTTTTAAAATTTTTTAATGGTATATTTGGATTCTACGTCGAAAACTGAGTCTAGAAAACTATCTTCCAAAGTTGTCTGTCCAGAACTGAGAATGTCCCCGGCGGTGTAACAGGACGAGCCCCGCGTTCGACCGGTCAACCTTGTAAACTTTTCAACTCATTCAGAATGACCGCTAGACACTTTAGTCTTACGTCAAAAAATTCCCCACAAAATTTAGAACAAAGTTACACAGAGACTTTTTTGATTTTGTTTTTTAATATAGAAATAGGTTAGATTCTTTAAATAAGAGACGAAAAACTCGGAATTCTGACCGTAATTCCCAATTTTCTCGATCAGAACTCAACTTTTTAGCAATAAAAATATTATTTTCGGAACCAGAATCAAAAACTGAGTCGATTGATATGTATTTCGTAAGTTTTAGTTGATTTTCACTTTTGAGTGAAAATTTCGGTAATTTTTCAACGTGAAAATTCGAAAAAAATCAAAGTAGTCAGATCGGATAGACATACATATCAATCGACTCAGTTTTTGATTCTGATTCCGAAAATAATATTTTTATTGCTAAAAAGTTGAGTTCTGATCGAGAAAATTGGGAATTACGGTCAGAATTCCGAGTTTTTCGTCTCTTATTTAAAGAATCTAACCTATTTCTATATTAAAAAACAAAATCAAAAAAGTCTCTGTGTAACTTTGTTCTAAATTTTGTGGGGAATTTTTTGACGTAAGACTAAAGTGTCTAGCGGTCATTCTGAATGAGTTGAAAAGTTTACAAGGTTGACCGGTCGAACGCGGGCGGGGCTCGTCCTGTTATTCGGAATCAGCACACTTTTTTCCTATCCGAGTATGTGTTTTTCGTTCAAAAATAAAGACCTTCGGTAAGTTTGAATTACGCACACCTTATTTGCAAAGTACATCATTTCGAATGTCTTTACTTTTCATTTTTTAGTTATACAGTTTCATCAGATGCTATTATTGGTTATTATATACAATTAACGGTAACTATCGCGAAGCGATTATTTATTGTTAAGTTAAGTCTTGCGACAACAGCAATCATGTGTATGTTAGGTGTTCTACTAATTTATTATCAATGATAACATTCCATCAGAAAAATAATCTGTAAGTTGGCTGTGGAAATTATTTATTATGTACTTTAGTTATTTTTCTATTAACAATTGTTATTTTCGTAACAAAATTTTGGTTATTATTGTTAACATAAATGACGGTTCTGACAAATCAAATATTCTTACATGTAAACTGTATAAGCGTAGAATTCTTATTAAAATTTCAATCAGCTATCAGCGATTGGTTAAACGCATGTGTTGCAGTAGAACGTACTGTTAATGTATTACATTAAGTGTACGATTCAATAAATCGAAAGCAGATGGGTGGCAAAAATTATTGTAGTTATTGTTATTCCGCTAAATATAGTTAGTGCAATACATGATGCATTGAATCGCAGACTAATTGAAGATCCATTAGATCAACGAATATGATGTGCTGTTACATATCAAAATGCATCATGGTTAAGTATCTATAATACAACAATGAATATCATTCATTTCATTGCTCCATTTGGTATTAATTTAATAGCGGCATTATTAATAATAATACAAGCAGCTCGAAAACAATCAATTATACGTACACAATAAACATACTGTCAACATTTAAAACAACAATTTTTGACGCATAAGCGTTTAATTATAAGTCCATCTGCTTTAATAATACTATCTTTACCACGATTGATTATTTCATTTTTCTCTGATTGTATGGAATCAGCGCGTGATTCATGGCTATTCTTATTCGGCTACTTGATTTCCTTTGTGTTATTAGCAATAACGTTTTTAATTTTTGTAATGCCGTTAAAAACATACAGAGAAGAACTTTATTCATCGAAAACCATTACCATATATCACTTAAAGGACTTTAAAATAAACATAAGAATGTAACAGCAGGAATTTTCATTTTATTAAAATAAATATTTTTCAAAACAAATATTTCAACGTTTTGAGCTTGAAAAGTTCATTTCAAGAATATATACAGAAACGAGTCACTAGCTGGTTTGATTCAATAGTTGTGATACATACAGAGAGAAATTGTACCATAGTAAATCTAATTTTCCCTTTTTCTGCTTATAACAACATTAGTGAAATCACACATGTTTTAGCCGTTAATGCGCTCTTTTCGAGTTTTTAAAATGCGATTTCATTGGGCTAAGCAATGCTAACGTGGAAAAAATGTCATTTTGTAGAGAAATAACCGTTTTATCTAACAGTATGTTTAGAAAAAGATTTCGATGTCCTTTGCAGTTGATGGATTTTCTCAAAAACCCAGGATTTCAAAGACCTATATCTCAGAAACCGGAGATAATGTATTGGGATCTCAATTGAGTTATATGTTTCAAAACGTGTCGAGTCCTACAATGTGCATTGGGTCAACAAAAACGGGGAAAACGTAGTTAAAAGTAGCTTGGGGGACCATCAAAAGTCAAACAAGTGCCGTAAGGTTTGTGAAAGATGGCTCGTAGCAGACTTACAGGAGCCATGTGAACATTTAAAAACCAGATTTTTAGATAGAGCTAACGACGAAGAATCTGATACACATATTACTTTTGAGTTTAGAGTTCGATTTGATGATGAAAAACGCATTTCAGTGTAACGAAGTTTCATGATTTTCACCATCTTAGAACAAGTACAGTAGAGCAATGCACCATTCTGAATTGTTTTTAAGTCAGCCATTTTATTCCTCGGTGTCTCTAGTCTATATCCTAAAACGTTCTATCATTTTTGAGAAGATTGAGTGTGAACTGGCCCTTGAAACCCTAAAAACCGCCAAATATCGGACCACCTCCGGATCCCATGCCAGTGTTTTAAAACTTTTTAAATGACGCATTTTTATTCAGAATTCAATGCTCTTTTAAGTGAGATATGTCGCGATTTTTGCAGCAAATCTTCATGTAAAGTGTGGAACAGTTCCGAAAGAATTACATATAGAGCTGGACGAGTAGAACACGAATATGCACTTTTTAAATTTTTTCGATCGAGTTTCGAGAGAGAAATCAGTTAAAACAGTGCATAAGAGAAAACGGCCAGAGTATGTTTTCTCATAAATAAGCCATGTTGGTATAGATTGTCTAACTAATTGTAAATAATTTTTGAAGCTGTCATAACATGGTTGGCTGCTTTGTTGTTGACATAATCTGATTTTGTTAAAAATGTTATATAATTTACATTGAGCATAATCGTACATTGTATGCTTGAAGAGAAATGAAATTCGTTCTTCTTGTCTATTTTCATGTGACTAATTATGTCCGAATCATTTTTTAAATATTCGTATTATCGTTGTTTACATTTGACACCATCGATATATCGAATGAAACTAAGAGAATCTTGTGTAGCGAATTCTTCATAATCATTCATTGTTTTCTCTACAAGATTGTATATTCATTTTTAAGATTCATCTTTGATGTTTATCGCGGTAAGTCTAACAGGAAAAGCTTCAAATTTCTTAACCACATGTTCAAAAAGTTGATTTTTTGCGCAAAACCTCAGTAAAATCACTTATTCAATAAAACAAGGTATACCCAAAAATTCAGTAAGACATTTTCTACAATATAATATTTCTTTTTAATGACAAGCAATGAGTTTTTTAGATGAAATCAGAGGGAAAAAGAGTCTTTAAGAAAGGTCATTTTCTCCTATTTTTTGGCCATCTTAGCGACAACCAGTATTCCCTAGTTTTTCAGATAAAAAAGTAGCAGGTTTATTTGTAAGTTACACAGTCTAATAGAGTGAAAAATTCTGCAATTTTTGGTCTGTAAACCACTGATTTGAACTTTATATTTTATACTGGAATAGTCAAAACCTTTTTTTAGTGCTAGAAACTTCGATAGACCTGGAAGTTTATGTATTAAAGCCATTAGCAATTGAAATAAATTCCCTCAAGTAAACGCTTTTGTAAAGCATGAAGTACTTCATCATTTGACTATAATAGAATTATTTTAAATCTTTTTGTATTCATTACAAGCAGTTAAAAAAAGCGAGCAGTTTGCACTTAAAACTGCGTGGTGCAATTAAAAAATTTGCAGACTCACTGTGCCGAATATCAAAGATGAATCTTAAAAATGAATATACAATCTTGTAGAGAATTAAATTGTTTAGCGTTTGGTATAGTAAGAAATCATTTTTTCTGAAACGAGTTGTAAATTCATCGTTCCAGAAATCGTTTTAGAACTTGTGGGACACCCTTTAGATATCAAATATGTAAATACCAATTTCCATACTGGGAAAAACAATTTTTTTTAAAACCTCATCTTGTTCGTTAAAGGACACAACGGTCGACATGCTTTGGACATCTCGAAGATTTCTACAAAAGGCAGAATAAAAAAGAGGTATCTTGGATCTATATTGTCATTCACAGATCTATATTGTGTGTCGTTTCCAGATATTTACTGTCTACAGATGAAGATTTGATGAAGACCTCTGTTTCTAAATTCGATTTACTTTAATAGAACATACGTTAGAGTGATCTTTTTTGGAACATATATGGTTTCTTAGTACTTCAATGGTTAGCGGTAACCGGTCCGTAACGGTTAAGGCTACTTATTATTATTCTACGAAATGAAACAAATTTTCAATAGTCAATTCTCTATAAACTCTAACATTAGGCAACACCGCCCAGTGTCAATAATAACAGTTCAGCAAAGGAGCAGTTCGTAAGAGTACAAAGTGCACAGAGAATATTAAAGTTTGACTATAACCTAAAAAGATATGGTTTTTATCTATTTTTGCGAGAACATCACTTTTTGCTCAGCCATTTTCTTGACAACTTTGGCGGTAACATTTTTTATATAAAGTTCGGTAGATTATGACCTTTCCTATATTAAATGGAAATATTTTCAAGACTATTCGAACATTAATCGATGGTTATAACATTTTTAACGTCCATTTCAGAGCAAAAAAGAGACTGAAAGATGAACGATTTTCCTGTTCTTTTTGCTATTGTGTAGAGGTATTTTTAGTCTCTATACAAGACTTAATTTCCGTATACTGTTTTAATTGGCACCAATTAGATTAAGTTTCGGAGTACTGGTGTCAATAGCTTTAATTGATATCAATTAGATTGAGTTTCAGTGTACTGCTTTCAATAGCTCTAGTTGACATCCGTTAGTGGTATCAATAGCTTTTTGGTGACACCACCGGTAGTCGCAACAGACCTATCCTTTCTTATTTAAAACACGTCTTCCTTTCATTGGAATAACACGCAAATATATAGTCAATGTGCCTAATAAGAACAGACTTTTCTTTCATTGACTTCTTCCCATTACTTTATAATGAGCATGAGAATATGAGATAATATACATTTGTGACAATATGTAAGATGTATTCAGACATACGTGATGTTCTTCGGGCTAGAATTTAGGTTCATGCCCGAACTCCGCGCACTTTTAATAAAAAGTGACTATATCTGTATTCCAAACTCCGCACATAATTACATAAATTCGAAATGTACGTGATCTCAATCTCCGCACACTTTTTAATTACCAAGTAAAACATGGACTGCAAGAAATAGAAAAATATATCGTTATATCATATATTCTTAATTTGATTGTGATATTACGTCTATATAGCGATAAGCTACTGCCCGTACACTCGACATATATTCTTCAAGGCTCAATTCACCCAGTTCATACGCTTCTTTATTTATACACAATTGAAATGCTTGATTCTCAGTTGATACATATTGTTTCTTTCTTGGCTTTTGTCCCGTTAATTCTTGGTGATATCTCGTATGTGGTAGGACTTGTTTGAATGAATTAATATCGTAGCGCTACACTCCTTGTTGATACAGTGCCATGATCCTGAACCTTTTTTATTATTTCTGATGTGACGATATCGATGTGAATTATAAATGCAAACTTGTGAACCACGCTGACCGGTTTCAATTTCAAATTCCATTTCGTAAAATATTTGTGAGTACATATGTATTTTTGCAGAAGAGAATATATACCCTTTTAGGAATTATTTGATTACTCATTTCTGATATTAGCTGTCCTAATTTCTCCAACAGTTTCCCAGAATTTCTTGATTTTTAATCATTTGTCGTATCAGTCATCATTTACATTATTTACACAACATTTAAATTATATTCATATAATTAAACGTAGCAGTACCTTTTCGCTATACGGACGAAATATCACAATCAAATTAAGAATATATGAATGAGTATATGTATTTTTCTATTTCTTATTCTAATCAAATTAAGAATATATGATATAACGATATATTTTTCTATTTCTTACAGTCCATGTTTTACTTGCTAATTAAAAAGTGTGCGTAGATTGAGATCACGTACATTTCGAATTTATGTAATTATGTACGATGTTTGGGATATATATAGTCACTTTTTATTAAAAGTGTGCGGAGTTCGGGAAGTAACGAGAATTTATCGAGAAGGAAAGTGGTATTACATGTGACACTCTCTAGCAAGCAAAACAAAGTTTTAGAACTTTTCGAAAGAACAACAGGGATTGCAAACAGCATCGAGGTTGTTCTGATTTTCTTAGAAAGCCACCCCTGTAGTGGGATAGCATGTAGTTTCGTAAATTTCTGAGTCGTCTCAATGCAGTTTTAAGAAATGTCGCTTCATGGCTAAAACGTCGATGTATGTGACTTCGATGAATATGACTTAGTTCTGTTCCACATACATTTATGCTTTGTATGTGATGAAGGAATTCTAAAGAAACGAGATTTATTAATCTTGATTGTGCTTTATTTCGACTGGTCTATTCTTGTCTCCCTTATAGAAAAAATAAGAAAAAAAGCTAGGTTGACCTGCTGAGATCCGTAGGAAAATTACGTTGAGTTAATTGTGATTTGCGTTCTTCAAATATCATCATAATTATTCAGAACTAACGCTGTTTACTGTGTCATTCACTTGTTTTATTTTGTTAATAATGACACAATTACAACTGTTTTAAAAAAATACAAGCGTATAGACATAAACAATGTAAGGAGAGTAGAGATTCTTTTTATTCTTTTATTATGATTATTTTAAACCATGATCTAGTTCATTCTATTAGAACTGAGAACTAAAGAAAGTACGGAAAATACATTAAAATTTCAGAAATTTATCAAAAGATCGAACAATCCATTTTCTTTTATTGTTGCAAACATTATTATAATGCCTACGATAGAAACATTGAATTTGATAGCC
>CAJNOQ010005144.1:0-15929 GCA_905250885.1 Didymodactylos carnosus | reverse complement strand
GAGGAGCCTTAAATTTTATTGAGGCTATGCACTCCACATCTAATAGTCATGATACCAGTTGTTCTGTTGACCGAGTCAATCTTTCTTTATGACTCTAATAAAATTTAATCGAGATAGCCTTGAATTTTTCTTCAAGACTCGATAAAATACTTGAATACAGTATTTACGCTCCCTCTATCGCAATAAACCGTTATTACCAATAATGACAACTCAATAAGCGATAAACATTATGCGAAAGATTGAAAAATCGACTTTTTTAACGCTTGAAGTTTCAAAGTGAAGTGCATAGGTCGATTAAGAAATTATTTTACGGTAAAAAAGAACTCCGCAAGTTAAAAGATGTTTTTAGCTTTGAACATCGTGCAAAAAAAAAACACAGTCGAAACAAAGCGTATATAATCTGATTAATCGTATAGAACATATATATATATCCAACAGCGTACAAGAGTGATTCACTTGCACTCTTGCAAATTTTCAATGTTAAAAATCAAATCTACTATTTCATACTATTATACACTTATTAGTGTTGGCACCTATTGTAAAAGTTTTCGACTTTTCACTTATCACTGTTGAGACCTCAACCGATGCATATTTATTCTTGAGGTGCTAAAAGGCTAAGCAGTAATGCATAGAATTTTTTCATAGGGACCTCTTGTTGCTCTGAGTCATACCACAACTCAAATTATTTAATAAATTCTGGTCGGATCGCACCAGAAACCGCGTTATTTGTATATCTGATCAGAACCCAGAAATTCCGAAAAGGCCTAGAGATATGTCCGAGAACATGCTTTGCTAAAAATTTGGCGTCTCTAGGACGTTTTACGGCGATGTAAATGAGTTTTTAAGAGTACCGCAGTTACAGCCTTAAAATGGCGTTACAGTGTAACGGTAGTATAACTGAGCTTTTTAATTACGGAAAACAAATAGTGCCTTGATCATTTCACCATTCGATAGCAAATTTCGTCTTCTACAAAAATGCCTCAAGTGAATTTTTGCTTCACTGAGAAATTTCGCAGGAATTTCGCACTTTATGACAGGCACTCGGAAAAAAGGGCCTTTTTCGTTACAGTGTAACGGCCTGGTAAATTGCACCTAGCTCTCCAAACTTAAATCAAATTTTTTGAATTTTATATGGGAAATAGAGGAGCTCAAGCTGCGTCGAATGGCACAAGAACGAATTCTCTAGCTCATTTCGTTTTTGAGAAAAGCGGATTTTAATGCGTCAAAAACGTTACAGTGTAACGCGTGAACAAGCCGTGAGGTTGATCTTCGCAAAAAATTTGATGTTTCTTCTCGCCAAATTTCAATTCTTTGAAAGGAAAGAATTTTATCAAACACCTCTCCACGAAACTCAAAGAAGAACGTAGACAACTAATGCACATAGTATCTAAGACACTGGTACTCTATCGTTCAACTCGTCTGACTAACGAGGACATTGAGCGTCTGAAAACAACTGTTGGACAACTTCACTACATCGACTGCATGTGGAGTACAATTGAGTATGGAAATGGACAGATAGTGAAGAAAGTGTATCTAAGGGATGAGGCACAAAATGGGAGTAATAGAGGGATGTTTGAAAACTTTTTCGTGTTATTGATGTCGCCGTATATTATTTTTCTGCGAAATAACGTTTTTTCCGATATAAACTAAATCGTCTTCGACAGTCCGATCTATCTGGTATTCTGGTTCGAGCCGGAGAGAGTTCTTGATTCAACAAATGGCACCTAAATGCCCAGAGACCTAGATCCATGCAGCTCGTTTCTATGGAGTGCACAGGGCGTAACTTCTTAAAATTAACTTTCGCTCTTTTTAAAAAGGTCCTTCTCAAGTTGTTATGATGGCGGGGATTTTGTTGTCTGGCCCTTAGCACTTTCCAAAACTACGGACGCTGAGAATAAAAGTGACAGTGGCTGACGAAGTAGAAAGGATTCCTCGTATTTCAAGTGTGTGACAGCGACTTGTAAAATGACAGTTGTCTTCCTCTATTAATTGTGAAAAGAAGCCCGAATAATGTTGCAAAAGTCAAATTGAACAAAGTCTTTCTGTCAACAAAAAAACAATGCTCACTTGAGTGAAGTTAGTGTAAAATCCTCGGCTCTCTGATGCATAATGTCATCAGAATCCTGTTTTTAGACGTATCTCTAGTTTATGTAAGCTGTTTTTTGTTTGAACAACGATCGGATGTGTTTCCTTCATAGTGCGCCGGTACTGTTTAATGGCTCGCTGATAATAGTCCTCGGCTTTGTCGTACTCCTTTTTGAATTCGTATGCAGTTGCGATATACGCAAGGCTCTTTCCGATGTCCGGATGGGAAGCTGGGAAAAACTCTTCTCGCAGACGTAAACTCTCCTTGTACTGCTGAATTGCGTGTGAATAGTGCTTCGTGGCGAGGTAGAAGTTTCCTCTCTGCTCCGTGAGAGAGATAAGACCTTCTTTGCTGTCGATTCGTGTAAATATTCGCTCAGCTTTGTCAAACTCGGCCATTTGCAGGAGGACATTGCCGAGTGTGACCATCGATGTTTCCTCGCCGATGTCTTTTTTCAAGTAGGCAAAGAGTTCCTTCAGTTCGAAGTCATCTTCACTGCACAGCGCGAGATTGAGTATCCACAGAGATGAATTCGTGTCTTCGAGCTTAACACTACGAATGCGAAAGATCGAGCCGAGCATAAAGAGAATTTCTCGCTCATCTGGAAAAGCGCCCAATCCTGCAATATCTGCGTATGGTTTAGTCGGCAGGCGTCGATCAATTACGATTCGGAAAAGGATTCGACGCAGCTTGTCAGTCACTGGTGCGTTCCTAGCAAAGTCGCGCGCTTTCGTTTTACTTCGGCTAGTGGAGAAGAAACTGTTGATAGAGATGAAACCGCCGATACTTGTCTGCATTTGCGCGAGTTCTTCTTTAGCGATTACCTGACCGCGATAGACGTGAATAATGTGTTGTTGATCGTCTTCGTTAAGATTCAGCGACTGTAGATCATCGGCGTAGCCGAAGTGGAGCTGCGAGACTTGCTTGGAGAGTTCACTGAGGAAGAAGCGAAACGCAAGTATCGTATCAATCGATTGTTCTCGAAGCGCTTTGTTGAGTATACGATACAGGGAAGTCTCGAGAGTGTACCAATAAACAGCCTTCTCTCGTGTAAAAGTACGTTCAAACTTCCGGATGAATTTCAGTTGCGTGTTATTTTCAGACTGACTCTCACGCCAGGTTTGAATCATTTCATTTTTTGCGTCGTCAGTGTTTGGCATGCGCAGCAGAACTTCGACGAGCAGCTGAAACCACAGTATAGATCCCATTTCTTTTGAAATGTCCTTAGCTGTCGTTTCACTGGTGATTGCTGTTCGACTTAGAATACTGACTGGCACAGCTGCATCTTCCATGAGAGCACGAATTTTCTGATCATCGCTGACTTTCTCGATCAGTTCTGCGCGCTCAACAATCACGGATCGAACCTGTAATTTACAAAGAAAACGAAAGCATTTTGCTGAGCTGTTGACATTCTAACTTCTTCTAACTGACCTTTGCATAATCTTTTGCCCACCTCTCGTTTCTCTTTTTGTCGGCACAATAAACGTAGACGGAGTTCACTTGTTCAAGATCGTGAATGCGCGGTACGATTTCACGGCCAAATCCACCAGAGACGATGAGAATCAGAGAGGCCCTGCTCACTCGTGTAACGTATTCTTCACACGGCTGCACTGCGTCGTACGTTCTGATGTAGTTGACGATTGTGCGAAGCGCATGATATGTTTCTGTGTTATCCTCCGTCGTGTTGACATTTGCATCCAGCCATACGATGGTGAAAGTCTCAATGTTGTCGGTATCATTAGCCGCGGCTGACTCTGCTGGTTTTTCCTGCGAATCGTCTGATTTCGCAGCTGTTCCATCGTCTGACACAGAAAAAGCAAATACAAATGGATTTTTAACGCGCGACTCAACTCAACTTACTTGGGGAGAGACGCTCAATACTATTTTCCATTTTCGTTATGTCCGGATGATAGGGAGGTAGTGAACGAGCATACATTTCAAATGCCTTCCTGTAGTTCTCCAGGGCTCGCATTTTTTGTCCTTCCAGCTCACACAGATTCCCAATATTAGAGTAACATTTTCCAAACTGGGGATGACTTGGTGGTAAACTTTTACACATCTGCAGTTGCTTGTCGAAGCTCTCGTGAGCTCTCTTGAACTCATTCATAGAAGTGTAATAGTTGCCTTCGACGTCAGCTACGTTCGACAGGCCGTTCCAAGCTCGTTTCATGTTACGATCGCTGACTGGAGCAAGAGACAGCTGTCTCTGATAGTAAACTTTTGCCGTATCGTATTCGCCCATTTTAACAAATAGATCAGCCAGATCAACTAAGTCTGTGGTCTCCCGAAGTTCACTGCGTATGTAGTCTACCATCGCTTTGAGACGTGAATCCGCACCTTCGTCACATATTGAAATATTGATTAGCCACAGCTTTAAGTCCTCGTCGTAGGTGACTGCGTTGATTTGATAGATGGTGCCCCACATGAGTACGATTTCTTCTTCCTCCTCAAAATGACTCAGTTGAGAAATAATAGCAATGGGCAGAGTGTCAATGCTCAGATCAACATCGATAAGATACATTGCCCAATTGCTGCTGTCATCCTGTTTACTCCGACCGAACGCGACGCGTCGAATCCTACTTGTACTCCACATGCAGTCGATGTAGTGAAGTTGTCCAACAGTTGTTTTCAGACGCTCAATGTCCTCGTTAGTCAGACGAGTTGAACGATAGAGTACCAGTGTCTTAGATACTATGTGCATTAGTTGTCTACGTTCTTCTTTGAGTTTCGTGGAGAGGTGTTTGATAAAAAAGCGCAAACAGCAGATGTTATGAAAGTGAAGTAATCGCAGATTCCTATTTAATGTTACGTAGAGTTGACACTCTCTCGTGTACCATGAGAGAGTTTTCGATGGTTCAAAGGTCCTTTCAAACTCAACGCAAAGCTCTAGCTCCCTGAGTTCGCCTTTGCATTCGTTGCGCCAAAGGTTTAGAAATTCACCTTGAGCCTGGTCTGCGTCACTCATGCGAACTAATACTTCGCTCAGCAGACGAATCCATATAGCTTCATTTAGATCGTCGTTTTGGGCACCAGCTGCTGCTGCAGAGGCCATATTCTGCCTATGATCGAAAAAAAAGGGCACCAGCTGCTGAGGAGACCTAATGCAAAAACGTGATCGAAAAACAATTTTGACTGTGAGCAGAACGAATAAGAATACTAAACGAAAATAATCAAAAATGGAAAAATGAAAGTGCATGAAAAGCACTCTGCCGTTGGTCATATAGAGAGAACGGAAACAAATCATACGTTCAAGAAAGAGAACGGTGGAAGTCACTAACCCTTTGAGAACGGAATTTCTTTTTAATCGAAAAAGTATTTTTCAACCGTTTTATCTTATTTTAAATCAAAGTGGCTACATAAAAATCTTATGATAATCAAAAAAACAATTTTTTTCATCTTTTAAAAAAAATGGCAATTTGCAGGTAAAGCAAACAACAGTGGATGTTTAAAAAGAATTCATATGAGAGAAGGAAAGAAAGAAAAGAAAAGTATGAGATAACAGATGTAGTTGTTTATGACCTTACATATTTAATCGTTTAATGTGAACTGAACACTTTTTCTACTACGGATAAATAGATGGGTCAAAAATGACCTTTATTTCATACGTTGAAAGTAGAAAACTAATACCAGATCTCATTCCATCTCGCCGTCACCGTCACTCCGTACATTACGAAGCACTCGTCTGCGGACACTGGTTGGTAGTGCGGAAGATGGTCTTGTACTTGGAGATGAACTCGTTCAGCTATTTGTGAGATCCGTATTTTTAGATTTTTCGCTAAGACAAAAAGGTGTATCAGAACAAGTTAAACTTGTTTTCTGAAACAAAGTTATTGATGAGGGTGAGGGTGAGTTCTTCATGTTTTTTCGTGAAGAAATTCGTATTTGTCCGTGAGACAGAAATCCATGATTTTCTTCCCGAAGACACCCAGGTTTTTTCCTGAAGAAATCAGTGTTTGTCCACCGCAACTTCCTATTTTTTACAGAAGAAATCGACGTTTCCTCACGCGAACTGCATGTTTTTTCGCGAAGAAATCCATATTTGTCCACCAGAACTTCATATTTGTTCCTAAAACAATTCATGTTTATCCACAGGGAATTCATGTTTTGTCAGAAAAAGTCACCGTTTCTTCACAAGAAATTCATGTTTAATCACAAGAACTTCATTTTTTTTTCTGAAGAAATCCGTGTTTCTCCACAGGAAGTTTATGCTGGTTCCAAAAAAAATCGGTGTTTGTCCACAAGGAGTGCATTTTTTTTCGAACAAATCCGTGTTCATCCACGAGAACTTCATATTTTTTACAGAAGAAATCCACATTTCCTCACACGAACTTCATGTTTTTTCGTGAAGAAAAATGAAGAATGTCCACGAGACAAACACGGACAAGGACGTTTCCTCACAAAAACTGCTTGTTTTTGCGTGAAGAAATCCGTGTTTTTCTACGACAACTTCATGTTTGTTCCTAAAAAATCCATGTTTATCTACAAGGACTTCATGCTTTCTATAATATGCTTTGCGGGCAACGACTTATTAATCAAAAACTTGATTACTAATGCAGCTGTTTTGAACTTCATTTTATTTTTATTTTTATTTTTGTAATATTTCGACCCTTTATACGGTCATTTTCAAACGTACAAGTGATTGTACATAAAGGGGTCACTGCTGATTCGTTCAGCCGTACCAGTTTTGAACGGAACAGATCGTTCCGTCCCGTTGTATGTCTTCACTGACGGCTTAGAGAAAGTGGCAAGCACAGAAGATTATAGGACTCACAATCGAGAAGGTCAAGGTTGAAAAATACTTTACGATCATGTATTGATAATGCTGCATGACTAGTATATTTAAATGCGCATAAAAAAAAAGCAACACATGTATTCTAGAATGATTGTGGACTTTTCTTTCAGACTAGTACGTCAAAAAGAAAAAGAAAAAGAAAAGAAGTTGTATATATAAGTTTTACTTTTATGTACAATCACTTGTACGTTTGAAAATGACCGTATAAAGGGTCGAAATATTACAAAAATAAAAATAAAAATAAAACGTTCAAAACAGCTGCATTAGTAATCAAGTTTTTCATGCTTTCTTCTGAAGAAATCAGTGTTTGTACACAAGGACTCCATGTTTTTTCCTGAAGAATCTCGCGTTTCTTCGAGAAATCCTTGTTTATCCACGAAAACTTCATATTTCTTTACAGAAGAAATCGACGTTTCCTCATGAAAACTGCATGTTTTTTCGTGAAGCGATCCATGTTTGTCCACGAGAAAGTTTTTTTCTGAAGAAAGCCATGTTCATTTACAGGAACTTTCAGTTTTTCGCTGAAGAAATCAGTGTTTCTGCAGAAGTACTGCATGTTTTTTCGTGAAGAAACCCGT
Organism: Didymodactylos carnosus; assembly: GCA_905250885.1. Classification (NCBI taxonomy): domain Eukaryota; kingdom Metazoa; phylum Rotifera; class Eurotatoria; order Philodinida; family Philodinidae; genus Didymodactylos; species Didymodactylos carnosus. The sequence continues at coordinate 8,473 of CAJNOQ010005144.1, read as the reverse complement.
ATTTGTTCACGAGAACTTTCAGTTTTTCCCCGAAGAAATCGATGTTTCCGAACAACCACTTCACGTTTTTTCCTGCAGAAAGCCATGTTTATGCACAGGAACTTCATCCACATGTTTTTTCCGGAAAAAGTCGACGTATCTTCACAAGAAATCCACGTTGAACCACAAGGAGTTCATGTTTGTTCGAAAAAACATCGGTGTTTGTCCACGAAACTTTCATTTTTTTTCTGATGAAATCAGTGTTTCTGCACAAGGACTAGATGTGTTTTCGTGAAGAAATCCGTGTTTGTCCACCACAGCTTCATATTTTTTACAGAAGAAATCGATCTTTCCAAACACGAACTTCATGTCTTTTGCTAAAGAAATCGACGTTTCCTGACAGGAAGTGGATGTGTTTTTCCTGCAGAAATCCGTGTTTATGCACTACGACTTTATATTTTTTCCAGAAGAAGCGATCCATGCTCCAGAAGAAGACATTCATGTTTGTTCCTGAAAAAATCCATATTTATCTACAAGAACTTCATGCTTTCTTCTGAAGAAATCAGTGTTTGTGCACAAGCACTGCATTGTTCGTTTTGAGCTTTCTCCATTTTTCGACGTTAAAAATCGATTTTGAAAAGTCGAAACACACATTTTCTTAACCAGCTCGACGCGCTCTGTACAATCATGTAGAACAAACTAGAAAAAGGTTTTGCTGTAGATTTGCATTATTAGCACCTTACCTATTGTATAGTTAGGCTGAATGTACGATTCAACAGTTTTATGTTAACTTTTCACTTCTTGGCAAATGTTAGCAAATGTCTATAGCGGGTGTTCTTCTTTTTATAATGGTAAAGATACTTCTTCGTTATTCTTCATCGTCTAAGAAAACAAAACCAAAAAGAAAAGAGAAACAGAACGGAAAAAGTTTCGTTCTATTGTGTTAGGTTTCTTGTTCCATGTAACGACTAAACGTGTGAATATCTGTGATCTGTATTACAGGTCACACTTAAAAAAACTGATTAGAGAAATAGAGAAATAGAGAAGAAATAAAGAAATTCAGTGGCAAGGTGGTTAGCAGACACCGACTACAGAATTCTAATGAGAATTTTGAGCTGAGAAGCGTGGTAATTCTTGGATTTTGTTGTTCTATCTTTTCCTATTTGTTGATACAGAGCGTATTTTCAATCTAGTTCGCGTACCGTACGCTTTGAAACAAAGGGGTACGCGTAATGTTAGAAACACTGACCGACTGTATGCTAGCACCATCATTCTGATTGGCTCTAGTAGTGCATTAAGGAGAAAAAATTCTTTTTTTTGTGATACACTACATTTTCGTTATCGAAATAAAGGGGCTCGATAATATTATCCTGAGTAATATTGATTTCGATATTATTGCTTCAGTATTTCAATAAAATATCGATATTACTGCATGCCTACACGCTTCTCTCAAATCTTTTATTGTTTTTCTTGTCTAATAAATACACCACACGCATTAGATAAAGACAATATTGCTAGATCAGGAAAGTGAGTTAGAGAATAAATTCTATCATCTTGTTTTACGACATGTTCAAGTTGTACTAAGCTGCTTCCATGATCAGTTCAGTGCAAAAATACCTTCGAGTGTAAGTAACGCTGTTTACTTCAACGAGAAAGTCTTATTTCTAGTAATCTTTGTAGTTAATATCTGAACGTTATGTGCTTCTACATAGCACGTAGGATCATTGTAATCGCTTGTCGATCTACTGAAAGATTACAATATTTCTGGGAAGGTCGTAAATCGTACAAACTCGATACTTTTTCGAGAAAAAACTTTTTGACAGAAGAATTTGTACTTTTTAAAGCATTACCGAGGGCAGTATAATTAATACTGAATAAATGTGGTATATAAGTGCTGTAGATGTGGTTTTTCTTCTGGACTCAGATACAGGTTTTCTGAAGAATCGACGATTTTGGGGGTATTTCCCTTTTTCCCAGTTATGAAACGCTTTATTAGGGAAATTTCTATCCAATAAAGATTTTTTATCGAATTCGACTCTTTTTACTTCTATTAATATTTGACGCATAATAAGACTATATCATGCGAAAATAATCATTTTTTAACTCAACAAATCACATGTCCGCCTGCTCTACGGAAAAATGCCTGCTGTACGGCACACACCAAAAACAGTAAAAGGAAAAAAGTATTCAACTTAGGGTATTAGGACTTACTAGTAGCAAAATATATGGGATGAAATCAGTATCGCAAGACGCCACGAAATCATGTTCTAGCAGAATATATTGAAATAACACTGTAACGGATATTATCCAGATAGAAAAATTATCTGACCCATTGTCACACCGCAATGACGTCATAAACATCATAACGCGATACGTGCGAATGAATAATTAATCCCGAGGCATCGTAACAGATTGATATCAAGATATATCTGGATAGTACTCGATGCTGGAAAGTACAGCGATAAAAAATCTGCCATATCCGTTGTCACACTGAGATGCATTCATGAGGCAGCGATATACTGGGATATATCTGACTAAAATAAGTATCGAAGCATATCGCCTGCAACGTATATCCCGCTGCATCGCGGTGTGGCAACGGATACGTTAAGTTCTTTATAGCGGAAAAGACCTTATGGGCTGTACTACTGACGTCATTACGCTTCCTTTTCATCTGTTTCCCGTATGTTCAACTATATGCTAAGTTTATGTAAAAATTACCCAACATAAGGACAACCCATGTGTTTTACCAAACTCTTTGTGTGTATTAGCTTCAATTCATTATTCTATAACTTAGTTTCGGTTTATATATTCGAATTACCTTGACCATGATCACAGTTTCATTCATTTAGGTGATACAAGAGGAGAAAAACATTGCTTGACTCCTAACCAATGTGTCTGTGTGAATAACAAAAGAAAACGCATTCGTGCGTGACTGATTTGTGTTTTTACAAATAAGTTCTTTACATACACTCATCGAGCTTTTGTAAGCAAGTTAAAGTACGTATAACATGAAAAAACAGTCTCCTTCAGTGGAGAACTAAACATCAAGAAGTTTTAATTCATGTTTTTCCGAAGCTACTATCTTAAAGAATGAGGCGAGCAGTGACCGTTTTATGAGGGATTTATCGATCACTGGAATCTTTTTTTGAGGTAATATATGTAATGTGATATATTGACTTCACTGTGTAGGGGTTCATTGTGACTGCGAACTAAAATGACATCATATTTTATGAAAACAATTATCGGTCAACAACTGGATGAAATTGTGGATAACATAGGTGGCAGCAGCGATGATGACAAAGAACGACGAGATTACAGTTCGTCTGAAAATGATCCGAGTACTCTAAAAGCAAGACGTATCGCTGAAGAACGACGAAAGGCCAAATATGCAAAACAGGAAGCCGATCGAGAGGTTGTGCGACAACAAATCCGAGATAAATATAATATTAAAAAGAAAGACGAACCATCACCAAATACAAAGCGTCCGCATCTTTCACACCTAACAGGCCGAAGCACTCCTGAAAAGAAAGTGCCAACGTCAAACGAACGCCACCAACAAGATAGTTACACTCCCCAACCGCAACAGAACGAAGCAGTTAATAAGACGGACTCAACTATGTTTAGTTCCATCGTCGACAAATTTTCATTTAAACTTCCATGGAATTTATCCCACTTCGTATTTCAACAAACGATCCCATGCTATTCTTAAAATATTTGGTTTATTATTATGTTCTTCATTAATCTTCTGATTTAAATTGTACATTGTAAAGCTCATCTTCTACGTTATGTATTTTCGTCGTACATTTTAATCTGAGCTGACTAAAGTGAGATAATTAAGATTTTCTTTAGTTCTTTCGTAGTTCTAGGCAGTGGAAAGCAAGAAAAAGACGAGTTACAAGTAACGCGGAATATATGTAAAGAGAAAGAATCGGAAAAAATACGAGGTTTTTCGGAACTAACGTTGATTTCTTCAGCAAGATAGATGAAGTTCCTGTGAAGAAACATCGACGTCTTCGGGAAGAAACACGAAGTTCCTGTGAAGAAACATCGACGTCTTCCGGAAAAAACATGAAGTTCTTCCGAAGAAACATCAACTTTCTAAGCATCGATTTCTTCAGCAAGAAACATGAAGTTCTTGTCAACTAACCTCGATTTCTAAGGCAAAAATATGATGTTCTTGTGGAGACACGTCGATCTCTGTAAAGAAACATCGACGTCTTCGGGAAAAAACAGGAGGTTCTTGTGGAGAAACATCGACTTCTTAAGGTAAAAACATGCAGTTCATCTGAAGTAACATCGATTTCTTGAGGAAAAAACATGAAGGTCTTGTGAAAGACAGCGATTTCTTCAACAAGAGACATGAAAGTGGAAGAAACAGCGACTTTTTCAGGAAAAAACATGAAGTTCTTCGGAACTAAGATTGATTTCTTCAGGATATTGGAATTTACCATCGCATGATCGATTTGCAAAGATTTTCATTTTTTGTTTCTTGTTTATTTTCCGTACATTCTGAAGAAAAGGATACTCTTATCAAGCTTTAAAAAGATTTGGTAGTGCTATGACATCTCTTCTTTGTTCTTTCCTTTTGAGCACACGGGTCGAACTTTGAGACAATATCTAAATGGTTTTAGACTATTAACGCCAATTCTTGTTTTGCTCTGCAGAGTTTAGAACGGTTTCATACAAAAAGGTTTGGTCCGTATGTCCAGGAGAAGAGGCAAAAAAGGATTCATAACGTTATCAAACTTTTTTTAAGTTTGGTGCAATATCTTTTTTTAGCTTTTAGATGATTGGTCGTGAGATGGAAAGTCATAAACATTTGAAGGATCAGACGAATTTGGTTTGAAATAAAACTTGCCATTCGCACGTTTTTCCCAAGTAGCTTTTCCGATATCTTTCGAACGTAGTTGGGTTAATTTATCAAACATATTTGATGGTCCGCTAGCTAGCGTAGTGTATTCAGGTGATAAATGTTTCAACAGCTCTTTATCGATTTTAGATTTTGGATCGAGATCACGATCTTTAGTAGGACCAGGAACAAGATTATTTGGATTCCAGATAAATCCTTGAATCAAAAGTTTACAATGTCTGTCTTGAACTTTTGCTTGATCTTTATCTGCTCATAGAAGTTCGTTAATTATAAGTGTTTTGACAGCATTATTTCTATCATCGTTCAAGTAACCTTCAATTTTCTGTTTTAAGACGTTATTATCAGGAATTTCTTCCATGTATTTATTCATGCCTTCACGAATTTGAGCTTTTGATATAATATGGTGATCAGCTACGTCTATTTTTTGGCCATTTTGATCGCATTCTTTTCTACTTTGATGGACAAATTTCGACATCTTACGATTAGTTGCTATCTAGCTTCTTAAGTTGGTTAAATCTATGTTATCTAATCTTAATTGACCATCGTTATCTTTATATAAACCAACTAAACTGTTATAATGAACTTGTATATCAGTTCGATTTGTCCATCGAAATTCATTCAACAATGTTTCATCATTTTTTATGGCTAAAGAAACATTTTCTCGTAAATTTTTAACAACATTTTCATTGTCAAAAATCTTCATTGCGTCTTCAAATGATTTACCTTGAAATATTTCATTTGCTATTAGTACAACATTGTAATAACAATCATTTTTATTTTGACTCTTGTTATTCATAGTAATTGATTCTCCATCGATTAATAATTCTGCATGTTTTATGCCATCACCGTTATCTCTAATAAGGAATGTAATTGCTGAACCATTTGGTCGACTCAAAGTACGTATCTGTTCATTATTGATACTTTCATTTTTTGTGACAACACATCCTAATATTGTATCTATCTTTTGTTGTTCATGTGGACCTGCTGCTTTATCACCTCGAATACTTCGATAATACTCTCGTGATATTGTTCTTCGTACATAAATTTTACCATTTTTATCAACATATGTTTTCACTTTATCCCCGTACAAATGATACATTTGTTGTAGACTTCTGCCATCCCCATTTTCTGAGTAAACATTCTTAGGATCCATATTTATTTGTTTCATATCGATAAGTGCATCTGCTAGAAAAATAGTTAAAGTATCTGCATACTGTGTTTTCGTAGTCAGTGGATTTGCAGCTGCATGTATTAATTCAAATGTATTTGCTATTTGTTCGATACGATCTGCACCAAGAAAATGTTCAATACCTCGACTAACAAAATGACTTGCCACATGTTTAAGTGCAGGTGCAAGAATTCGATTTTAAAGTTTTCCAAGAAGATTTTCACAGATAAAATTTATTATTTGATCAATATTATCTTTTCGAAAATTTTCAAAATCTGTCAGTTGATGGGTTTGATTTGGTTCAAGAACTAATTTTCGAAAATGATTCTCTTGAAGATCATTTTCAATAGTTAATTGAAATTCATTGAATTTTTCAATAATTTTCTTTTTGTCAATCATATTAATCGATTCACTCATTGAATCTAACCAAAAAGCCCAACGATTTTTTAAACTATTCAATTGAAATCGAATGTATTGATAACTATAGTAGACAAGATTCGGATCATCGGATAATTGTTTTTCTATTTTTTTATATAACTTTATAATACCAAGACAAGATAAATTCTCATGAGATGAAATCCTTGTAATAAATCTTCTTCAATATTTACTTTCGATAAATCATTCATGAGAAAAGAATCTAATCGTTGTTTTTCTTGATGATTTCTTAATTGTTTTAATGTTTCAATTGAAAGATCATATTGATTTTGAATAATATATTCCCTCGTACCATAATTTCCTTTTCTTGCTGTTCGACCAAATGAGCTCGTCGTCGATCTTTACTTCCTAATTCGAATTTAATTTCTCTATCTAATGCATTCTGAATCGTTTCTAACCAATTATCTTGTGATATTGTTACAGTACCTTGTAATTCTCGAAATAATTCTTGTTTAAACCTTGGTAATTCAAAAAATCGAAGTTGATAAACTTTATCTAAAAGTAATTGTTCATCGAACGAACCTAATGAATCCGTTAAACCAATAATATGATTTTTATATCGTTTAAAAAACGACATATTTGATATAAAAACAGCTTTTAATGATTCAGGTGTTATTCTTCTCATATGTTTCAATTGTAAAAATTGATGTACACCATTACTCCATCGGGTTGATGTTTGTTCTGTGCCAGTATCTTTATCCATAACAGTTATTTGAACATCAGATTTTGATGATGATTTATCTTGTGATACAATATATGTATCATTAAGAGTCATATCTCTCACATGAAATGCACTTTGAATCCATATCGACATTCGTCTTTTGACAAATAATTTCATATTAATATAATCCGACTTATATGTTTCATATTCTAGTATTTCAATATTTTTATTCTCAATTTGTTCGAATATGATATTCGATACTAATTCAATAATATCATCATCAATCATATGACTATCTATGGAATCAAACACTGTTTGATTAATTGTTTGCCAAATTGAAATAAATATTCTTTCTAAAGATTTTAATGTATCGATATTATGTGATAAATAAAAAACCATATTTGCATTATCTAATAACATACTATCAACTTCATCGATAATAACACTTGAAATACTATTGTTTGACATTCGTTGACCAATGATATTTTGTTCGGGATCATTTTTATTAAATTCTGTTAATAAAATATCTCGTTCAAAACATGAACATTCACCATAAACAATATCAATTGGTTCTTGAGAATAATATCTTAATTTTCGAATTTATTCTGCAGTTTGTTTTTCATCACCTTGTTCATAAAATATATCACAATTATTTGAAACGTTTAAATCAAACATTTGAAAAAATGATTGAAATTCTTTCGAATCTCGAATAGCTAAAACATTTGAACTTGTAATAACATCAACTCGATGACAAGCTAATGCTGTGACAATTATTGATTTACCTTCACCAGTTAAGATTTGTTTTAAACATCCTCTATTTGTTTGATTCAAATCAGAATTTAAGAATAATCATAATGCAAGAATTTACGTTTCTCCAGGATAAAGTCCCTTAAACAAATAAATCGCTCGACTAATAACAACGATCGCTTTTTGAACTTCTTTCTTCATAATCGAAAATTCATTATTCAATAAATTATCACTTAAACAACGAACAGGAGCTACAATAAACATTAGTTCTTGTGCTCCTGGAAATGATTTTTGAAAAATCTGGAATAATTCTAATGTATATGGAACTGTATTATTTAAAGTGATTACTTTCACTCTGTTTTGTTTACTGTATAATAAAATATTACTATTAATATTTGATCGATAATCAACTAATTCATTTGTAACATGAGTAAATCTATCGAACATATAGGGTAACGAAAATACACAATAATATTGATTACGTAGCGGTTGATTAAAACATAAAATCGAATGATTATTATCAATCCAATAAGACGATTTGTATGTTTGGATATAATCATCTATGTTCAATGACTTATCGACAACTCGAATACGAAAACACATATGAAATACT
>CAJNOQ010005143.1:0-15930 GCA_905250885.1 Didymodactylos carnosus | reverse complement strand
ATCGTCATTTTGTAGAGCGTTTTTTACTGCATCTTTTCTTCATAGAGACAAATTTACAACCACTTGTTTCACTATAGAAAAATTTATTATTCAAATCGAGTCAGAACTTCTGGCCCACCCTTTATTGACTTCATCAACGAAAGAAAGCGAATGAAATTATTAATCAATGCACTTTGCACTATAGTATGAATGGTATTTCTTTTATACGTAACTGTTGAGCAACTACCCCATCTTGTCAATAATCTCAACGGCGTAGTCTTTCGATATATAGTTTTATTAAAGTAAGCGCTTTAAGTAAAACCAATACATCAGGAAATGGAATACTATCATTTTGTTCGATTTCCATTGTATTTAAAGACGAGACAATCAATGGAGTAACTACGGGAGTGGGATGGGGGGACATTGGATCATAGCCCAACTTAAACTTTGTGCTTTTCCCAGCTGAAAATTTGAAAAAAGATTGCTTGGCCCAGTATTTTCCCGAATTATTATAGCCGTTTTTATCCAGCCGTTTTTTCGAATTAGTGAAGTTGGCCCAATGGCAAAAAAATCCTAGTTACGCCAGCAGAGACAACATATCAGCAATGTATCTAAAATTGTGAGTGTAATCGATCAGTATAAATGCACGGTATACCGACATTTGGACGCGAACGACATTTGGGCGCAACGATAGTTGAAGTTCAAAGACGCCGGTGTGGGTGTGTGTGAGTGTGAGTATCGATGAAGATTAAAGAAACAGTGGTTAGAGTTGGATATGAGTAATATAGAAAAAGGTCTCACAGTATAAAAAGTTTGTTTAAAGAAAATTTTATCGTTTTGCAGCATACTTTAACAAATGCACCACTTCTGTTTGCTTTTGTCATAGATGTGCCTAATATCATTGCGCCCAAATGTCGTTGCGCCCAAACGTCGCGCGCCCAAATATCTGGTAATCTAAATGCACCGACTAGGTAAGATCTTTAAAATACAATGTCATCATGATGAAAAATCTTTTTATTTGTTTCTTCGAAATTTATCGTCAACAATTCGGTCAATATGGGAGCTAATGGTAAGAACATGAACAAGTAGTCTATCTGATCGTACAGTTTTCCACTGGAATAGAAATGTTCACAAGATGTCGCCTTAGCAAAGTCTAACGTAGGGCTTTTCGTAGTTGCAGAAAATCTTCGTCTACGTGGATGCTGAAGGGTTCGAGTTGGTCTTAAACTGAAGCTAATGCATAGGTCTACAATGTACAATTTTTGAATTTATACTCTGTTTGGTTTCAGCATTCATCACAAGCCAAAATACGAAAATCCTCATTTAAATTGTTCAGAAATCCTTCGCTTTTCGAAAACTAAATCTAAGCTCAAAAATCGGGCTCTTTTATATTGTAGATTATTCATTGGCCTCATTTGACACTAGTCATTTTCTATGGATATAGCTTAATTTACCGACGATTTACCTTTACAAGGTTGGAAAATGGACTTTTTTACAAAAATTTTGTATTTCTGACAGAGAGATTGCTTAACCAGTCTTCTTAGTAACTTCGTTAGGGTTTTGTGGAATCAAGGAAAAGTAGTTTTAATTTTATATGATCAGCCAATATATTCAATATTTTCTTAATATAATGCGAATGATCCATAGTTACCACTTATCTATCGTTATTTCGTTTTGTAATCACCATGCTTTTATGAGAGCTTAACATTTTTAAGGTATTTTTATCACCATTTGATACATGAAGGGACTGATATCTCCTTTATCTTGTTCGATTTATGTGAATGCTTGAAAAATAACCATACATCAGATTATAACTTTATATTCAGAGATTAATACAGTTGACCATTAAACAGAGTTATTTTTAGCTGATACGTCTGAAACTGTAGTGTTTAACCCTTCTACTCCCAAGCCTATTTTAGACACAACAAATAGAATGCATTCATAGAACGTATTTCATATTTCGATCCATGCAAAAACAATTTCATCTCAGTTTCTTGTTTTTTGAGAACAGGGTCTAAATAGATCCTGGTTGGTAGTACAAGGGTTAATTACATGAAAATATGAGCTCGTAAGGAGCTCATTATTGAGAACAGACGTTCTATTTTTGTCATACACATCATAGGTTGAATTTCAAAAAAACGAATATAATTGAGTTTAACATTTAATACTGTTACATGAATAAAGCACAAAAGTTAGTAAACTAAATAGAAGTTCAGATTGCATACTATCTAATATTTGTCTATTATGCAAATATGGCAGTTGTACCTTCGTGTAGGAAAAGAGAGTACGGTTGAAAGTTTAGACTCTCACAATGATTGTTATCTTCATAGGTCATATTCGAAAATGATTTTTCTCTTAACAACTGGTTTTCTGTTGGTATTGGTGATTGTGTTAGTTTTGTTATTCGAACATTGTTTCGAAATACTCCATAAATATTTTGTTGATTATCGTATACGGAATCATTGGCCTCCATTTTGTTGTGAACAATTCTCGATATATCATTTGGTAGTGAATATATTTTTTGTGGACAGTTTTCTAAATTTTGACTTTCACGTCTAGCACATAGAGCATATTGAACGAGAGACGATGATATATGTTTCTCTTTTCTACGACAATAACGATTGATTAAAACAAGTAAAAAGATGAGAGCAAGAATGGCAAAAATAAACATAACAAGTAACACGATTAATAATAATTCAATGGAACTAATTATAGAATTAGATTTCACAATTGATTTTGCTGTACAATAGCCATTAATACATTGCTGATTTAAAGAACAACGTCGAATAGTGTCAAAAAGTTGACAAGATTGTCTTGGCAATATTTCACAATAGTAAATTGTTTGAACTAAAAAAAAGAAATGGGAAATGTGTTTATTCCCATTGTTTAATCATGAAACATTATCTACTTACAACTATTATTATTATTATTAATGATTATCTGTTTTTTTACTGTTTCTGGTTGTGGACAAATACAATCGATATTATCATTCATTTCACACCATTTTATACATCGTTGAGAATAATATGTACAATTTGTTATATTGACAAAATCTGTGCACCATTTTTGATATAAAAGTAGTGGTGATCGACATGTACATTTTCCACTATACTCGTCACATATATAGTTTTGTGTTGGATAACATGAATTTTGCTGTGCTATATTACATGTATCATTAAAATTTGATTCCAATCTAATATTAAATTGTAATATTTCGTTTAGATTCGTTCGATATTGAATATTTGTTTGACAATCGTTTATTGTTAAATTTCGAATATAAAATGTTCCTGATGATAAATATAATGATGGTAGTTTTGTATGATTTTTATATAGTAAAATATTATTTAATTTTGTTTGAACAAATTCACCATTAAGAGTTGAGGATAATTCTAATGTTGACCATAATTTTAACGGCATAGATGAACAAATAACATCTAATGTTATACGAACATAATAGGGAGGATTTGAACGAATAACAGCATATGAATCACTTTCTTCTTTTGGATTCATGATATGTGCAACAGTTATATTTACTATTCGACTTTCGACACGATTTATATATGTTAGTGGATTAAAATAACAGTCCGATAAATAAACAATTGTTAAATTTGAACATGCTGAACAGAATATGTTTAGATTAACAGTAAATAATAATATTAGATATGTACAAAAATTGGTTTGATACTGTTCATCATGCATACACCCATCTAATTTAGAAAATTTTTATACCATTTTGAGTTCCTCACTCAAACATTTGACGCCAATCACTAAAGTAAGAAGAAGGTATAAATTTACAAATTGAAGAAAAAGAAGAAGAATATAATTAAAAATTAAGAAAAAAAAGTATTAAAGAAATTTTTTTAAAGTTGAAAATTTTTGAGAATATAACCTTATATTCATTCATAAATGTAATTAATTCATATCTATACTCTAGTATAATTAAACTTGAAGGTTACAATCATCATTATTGAAAGACACTAGATGAAAGGCAAAACGAAAACAATTGAAGAAATTATAGAGTGATGTTCATTGATAGAAATGTGATAAAAATAGTTGAATGTGAGTTGTATATAAAGATAACATAAAAATATTCAAAATAGACATGACAGACTTAAATGTTTTAGAATAAATACATGCGATTTTGTGTCATATTAATAAATATTTAATGAACATCTATTAAATTTTTCTTGTTAATTATCTTATTGTCTTTTATGAAATTTGTTAACAATTATTGTCTACGTGATAAATCTTACTATATATATAAGAAGTACGTATAAGAAGTACCGAATTCTAAAAAGCATGAAGAAGGACGTTGTATGAAACTCTCCTGTCTTCTTCACCGAGTAAAATCCTATTATCTAATAGTCTAATACACATAACTGATTTACATACAAAAATATATTTTAATGAGTATAATTTCGTTTGTATTGTTATTTTATTATAGTAACAACATTCTTTCTCTCTCTTCTTCTGATGAAATCATAAATTATCTTAGATATTTAATAATAAACTCGTTCAATCGTGTGTATACATGTTTATGATGTTCACATAATTTTGACATTGACAAAATAAAACATAATAATTTTATTATTTCGATGACTATTATATATATACAATTGGTTTATGTTAATACTTGGTTCAGCGAAAAAGAGAGAATATATGTGTGTTTTCCCTAAACGTATATCCTTTGTGCAAAAAATCAAATTAATATAGGCTAAGAAAATACAAATAACGGACTACTTGTTCATCAAATAGTTCAACTACAAATGATTGTCTTTAGAGAATATTTTAATCCATATTTTTTCAACATTCACAGACAAATAACGAGAGTCATGAAATGAGAGATTCTAACACGATCACATCACCTCTTTACTCAAACAAATTCTATCTCTTTCTAGAAAAATTAAATTTCGTATAGTATGACTGTAATAAAACGCAAATATGTGTTAAATTTTGACTAGTCACATTTTTGTTTTTAATTCTCTCTTTTCATTAGATTCGCTTAGATATTCTGTAGATCAGATTAACTCGTATCTATTAAACTGATTTTTTCAAAATGAAAAGAGCCGATGAATACCAAAACAAAAACTAACTTATTTCAGATAAGTAAAATGATCATAAAACGTATTTTTCTCAATATGGTTTAGTAACTTACGATTTTTTTTATTTTTTTTTAAAACATAGTCCACAGTTTTTAAATTCATATATTCAATTAATTTTTAAACTGACGTTTATTATATTTCTAAAATGATTTGTCTCTTTTCTTAAAATACATGACTAAAAATTTTTCACTTTTTCAAGGCTTACTCGTTTAACTAATAAAAATCTTTGAATAAAATAATTTATTTCAATTACGTTCACATAATTGTTTTTAATTCTTTTATAAATGTCATGATTTAAAACTATAAGTATACACTAAAGAATGGGCAATTAATATGATACATAATATATATACTTTATATTAAATTTAGTATAACCATAAACGTTTTTCACATTCAATAGCTCGACATAATTACTAAAAGTTGATTTTTTGTTTCTCTCGTTTTTTTATGAGTATACAGATGAAGATGAACAAACAGTTATATAAGAGAAAACCAGTAATTTTTATACTACCATTAGTGATCTAATAAACATTTTTTCTGTGTGCATGAACCACCACCACATGTCTGGAATTCGTCTATTTAACACATTGTCCTTGTTTGATTTGTTTCTTTTTTCTTTATCGTGTATGCGTTGTGCGGTTTTCTCTTTTCTTTTTTTGTTCACTATGTTAAATCGAACAAGTGTACAATGAATATAAGAGCAGTATACTTTTTATATAACATAAGAAAGATTTTCTCATAATAGATATAGATGATGACTATTTTCTTTTTGTGTACTAAACCATTTTCATGAGAAATCGACTGTAAGGATAAATCTTTACTAATAGAAACGGAAAGAAACTAAAATCATAATAGAAAATTGTTTCCTTGTTAAACAAAAGCCATGATGACAATTTAATTTAAAATACGACGGATGATGGATGAATATATGCTCTGCTAGATATGCAAACACACAAAATAACAATGGCAATCAAAGACAAGGGCATTCCATCTTGTTCATCAGCACGCACACACACACATACATATACACACACAAATATTTGAAAAATATATAAGAGGAAAGCTTTTGATTTATTAAATGATGTGAGTAACTATACCAGAGTGCACAAACACCCGTTGTACTATGTTATGTATGGCGAGAGAAAAGATTTGGACTATTTTTTACAAAAATTTAATGAGATAAATCAAAATTCAAAATATAAATCGAAAATTTTACAAATGACAACATCAATTTCTTAGATGTGCATCTGTATAAAGATTGTGTTAGCCATCGTTTTGTCATAAAATTACACTGTAGACCCACTAACACGTTTCACTACGTGTGTGCGGAGTCAGATCACCGTCATTTCATCTTGAATAATTTTACAACAACCTTAGAACATAGAGTTAAACGAATTTGTAACGATGAAAGTGAAAAGTAGAATAAAAATGCTAATATTATTCATCGTCTAGGCAAACAGGGACACATTGGATATAAGCTTTGTTCCGTCAGGATACAAGCGAAAAAATATTCCATTCTAATATTCTAAACTAAAACTATTGAAAAACACAAAATCAAATTAAAGAGTGTTTTATCTAAAACACGAAAAGGCATAATTCAAGTAGGGTTGATTTGTTAAAACTGACGTCGTGAGTAAGATCCATGTCGACAAGGGAATGGCAAAGAATGATGATCATAGAATAATTTCAGTGACATATAACAAACAACTCGATCCGATTGAGCATATATTTCGGCAATATCCGCATCCTAAAATGGATTCATCAAAATATATGTGAACATATAAATGTTCCCTAATATACGCCATTGTTTGATTCATCCTAATCACCAAGGTAATTTAGGATTATTTTTACCAAGTCCGGGAAATAGTTTGACAAAATTTTAAAAATGCACTAGAAAAATCTATTGTTTTTGTAGTTTAAATGAAAATACAATTAATTTCTTCACTCAAATCGGTTATAAAATTGAGATTAAACAATCTTTAACATGTAACACTAAAAGTGTGTGCTATTATATACGCTGTCGTTGTTTTACGTGGATGAGATAGAAATATCTGGTAGAGAACGTTTCTTCCGTCATATATCCTAGATTAATACGATTCGGACAACTAGCATAGGTAGACAATTTAGCCAACAGAATTACTCTGTTAATGATGTATTTATTGTATCTTTTGAGAGTGGTTTCATGAATAATGAGCATAGAAAGGCACGTGCATTCTTTTGGTAAAAATAAATTGAAATCTACGCTTAACTTCAAGGAGTAAATAATAATTTATTACCTGTATGTAAGAATTAACTTAATTGTAGTATATTCAATTATGAATGTGAATTTTATTTTTAAGTTAATACTTAATATTTAAGTCTGGTTTACCATTGTTTAGATAGGTCTAGTTGTACTATTTAATGTTTAAATTTTATCCTTCTCACTTCCTATAGAGCACTTTTGTCATTCCTATTTCTTTAATGATAATTTACAGTAATTCCTCAATAACTAATGTTGTCGTGGGAGATGTTTTTGCTTCGATGAAGATGTAGTTCATATAACCACAACATTCGTGCACTTATATTTACATATATTCACACAAATACACACACACACACACACACACTTTCATTTTAAATTTTCAATTAACATAATTGACATATTCGTCCTTGAATTGAGCACCAGTAGTGAGTGACGTTTCATTTTTGACACAGGAAAGATATTACTTGATAACATTTTATTCTTTTCAATGATCGTAATTACTATATTTCTTTACTCATTCAACTAAAACAATTCTTCTGCAATAATAAATGTCTGTCAGTTCCTTCTTAGAAGAGAAATGAGATATTAACATCAAAGAACTGATGTCAAAAGTAACAGGAAAATATATTTGAATACAATATTTCCTAAGCCCATGGATAGAAAATGCTTTATCAATTATAAACTATTTTTTTGGCCATTTATCTGGCAATCAACAAAGTATTATTATTTTTCTTGATTGAAGATCTCTCTATTTAAAGTTAGAAATGATAAATTTTATTTGTCCTTAAGGTTTTTTGCAAAAAACTTGTGAACAATATGTGGAAAAATGGAACATTTCTTTATTGATACTATTTGAAATGATTCACATCACATTATTCATTAAAATGAATGGACGACATACCGAAGCCCAAATTTTTTAAATTCTTATTTCTGAATATTTCCCGACGTTTTATCTTGAAAACTAGAAAAACCATGGATTAGTTTTACCCCCAAATCCTTTATTTCTTAGAGAATATGATAAAAATCAAAAAATCGAGCTTTTCTATGCCATAGCATCAACATTTCTCTTTAGCTTAAGACTAACACAAGCATTCAAGGATTTAAAATAGAAAGAAATCGTGTAATCTTAAAACACGGCGCTACCTACAGAGCTACCGCCTTTTTACCTCAGGTAACGTAAAAAGTGATAGTGAGACAATTGCAAACTACAATCTGTTCAATGAAATACCGGACTCGGCCACGTTTTGATTGTAGATAATCAATCATACCGAATCTTGTGGTGATCTTTGTTTTTATACAAACATATAAAACCTAGTAAAAACTTAGTTTAACATGATTCCAGAACCGAAAAACGAGATATATATATAGATATTTATTTACTTACGAAGTTTTCTGAAGAACCATCACAAAATCCAGCATAGTTTCAATGATATTTTTGATTTTTAAGTTGTTGAATCATATTTAGCATATGAAACTAAGTCTGTCCTGAAACTTTTAACTCATGTGGAACGGTTTTGAGTAAGATATAATTTTCGTGAAAACCGATATTTCCGTAAAATTAAATTTTTACTGGAAAAAATCCTATTCGTCCCCTGGTGGAGGCATATTTTTCTCTTCTGTTTGCTCGCCGAAAGTAAAAAGAGAGTAATACAATGCATATTTTTATTTAAACAATTATACTCCGTCCTACGTTTAAGTCCATAAAAAAAGAATGAAAATATTCGTACTTAAAGTTTTTGAGCTGTAACTCGATTTTTTAAAGATTTCCTAGAAAATCTAGTTGGAATAAATATTTTTAATTTCTTTTCGTTATGATAAGATGCTCCAAAGTCTCATCTATCAAATCGCGAAAACCACAACTTCTGACCTTGTTTCGTTTATAAATTATTCAAAAAATGGCCGAGTCTACTATTTTATTTGACAGACAGTACTTTCGTTCGAAAAAGCTATATTTCTTGAGAAGTTGAATCTGGAAATAATTCGTATATTCTAAAATCCGATGCACATATACCTACGCACATGTTGCATATATCTTGCCTTGTATAGACATCTTCTAAAATTATCACTTTTTTGACTAATATCATTGCAGTTTATGCATGCAAAAAACTTTCTAAAAAACTCTCAAAATGTGTTTTTGAAGATGGAAAAAATTAGCACAATCGAAAAGGGAACTAAATCATGTGTAAATGTCATAATCAACTTTGTTGACAAAAAGCGACTTGCTTGAAGGACGGCTTAAACATATGTTGTGTTTTGTTAAGTATGAAATTTTAATGTAACAATATCTACGAAAGAAAAACTAATGCAAGAAATACGTTAAAGATGTATCAAGCCAAGATATTTTCCTTATTTTCTGAAATTTTGTCGTCTGATAGACAATTTGTAGGTGTTGAGTCTAGTTTTACAGCAACAGAAGAAGATTGATGTCGATACGATTTATGAATGTTGTATAGATCGGATGTAATTGACCCATCGAAATTGATCGGTCGTTGTGATTGTTGTTCGATATACTGACATTTAGCGCTAAATAAAAACAAAAACTAGTTACAAAAAACATATTTAAAAATAAGACTATATCATCAACCTTTACCTAGATAATAATCTTACTCTAGAATTGACGTTCGAATGGTTGATACTCATCCAAGAAAGTGCTGAACGTGTTGTGCGATCATGAACAGGAGCAGCAAGATTAAAAGTTTGTTCAGATACGGTTTGTGTAGGATCCAATCTAGACAATGATGATGATGTGCGACTTTCACTAAGGTGTTTGTGATAGTGCACAAGCGTTCGATCAGATAACCACGGTGTCTAAAGAGCATGCAAACCTCACATACAGAATAACAACAACGATACAAATTGACAGCATAATACGCATACATGTAGAGGAACGCACGTGCTTGTATAATCATATAAGTAAAAGAAAATGCCGGTCTTTGAAATTGGAATGAAAGTATATTATCCAATGTAATATTCCCTGCAAAAAAAATTTCAGTTGACACTGGTGCGCATGCAATGCCATAGGTCACTGTCACTGGCTCAGCAAGTGACGATTGACATCAGTGTCGCACTGATTTTTACTAGTACTGCTCTGAATTTTTTTCTGTCCCGCCAGAAAAATGTACCAGAATTTTTCGCAGGGAGTAGCACTGATGGAGACGATAAACCGGTGATAAAAATGATACATATACTTCACATTTATGTTGCATGCAGTTTACAATAAAGGAATGCTGTGTATTATTGCATACCCGATATGCACCATCGTTAAACTTCGCCAATGCATCGTATTCATTCTTGTCATAATCATCTCGTGCTATATAATGCTAAATGTAAAATATCAATTGAACATATTTTAAGAACAAAGGAAACAGTCATTAGTTACTCGTCTATTGGTAAATTCTAAAAATTGATTGTATTGTTTTATTTTAAATTTTTGTCTATCACTATTTTTAGCTAAACGTTGCATTTGCTTGTATTTAGCTAAGAGTAATGGTTCCCTAACGTTACACGTATAATTTCGATAAATAAATTCGCGTTTACGATAATTATTAAAATCAATTGGATACATGAGATTTTCATAATCCTGAAAAGATAAAAATATCCAAAATACTTGACATATTGTAGTTCAATTTATTTTTAAATCATACTACAAACGAGTTATATAATTAAATGGGGATGTAGTTTTTGTGGTGAAATACAATATGTAGAGAAAAGTGTAATTGAAATGAAAAATCGTGCAAGAAAAGTACATTAGGTGCAAATTAAGATGGGCTAATAGTATATATTTTAGAAATAATGAACATGCGTTTTTCCCAAAGTAAGATGAATCTGGAAATAAGCAATTTCATGCAAGAATAAAAAAATGACATTTTGCAACAAATTTCACTTACATTATTGAGTTCTCTAGTTGTTGCTTTAATTTCATCATAGTGTTGTGATTCAGATATATTCGTTGTGTTCTAAAAATAGACAAAGACGTTCATAAACCTAAAGAAATTCAAAAGAAATAATAACAGGCGACTAAATAAAAATCAATTATTAAAACACCATTGTATTCAACTATGTTTACTTTTTGTGATTTCTTTTCCTTGAGTTGTTTTTGTTGTTCATTCCACACGTTGACTTCAAACAATTTTTTTGCACTTGGTCGTCGAGAGAACTTCTCATTATCGGCCACAGACGACGATATTTCTTGAAAATCTTCCTGCGTTTGATGATTTTCTTCCTCGACAGTATCCGATATCGATGATGAGCTCTGAAAAGTGAGGAATAACCATAAAACGGATCCATAGCACGTCATATGTCCTACCTTAATTCGCTTACTCTTGTTCTGATTCATGTAATCTTCAATGAATTTTTCATGCATGTCAATATAGTTAGATGAATTGCCACTATCACTACTACTGCTATCGTCTTGTAATAGTAATTTGACTTTATCAGATAAAATCTCAATAGATCCACCAATTTGAGGGCGATACACCGAAGGCATTGTGTTCTATATCAAGATCGAATGGAAGTTCAGGATAATGCAAATTAGTGTTAGTCTCTCATCAGCCAAATGGTGATTCTTACCATGTCGTTGCTGTGGCGTCGTCCTCCGTTTCTACAGCAAAGCAGCTCATAATGCTGATGTACGGACGAGGTGAACTATATATTACTGGAATGTATCAACATCTATCGCCGTCACACTCATTCCGTTAGTAAAATTACAAAATAAAATTGGATAATATTTCTGAAAACATACAATTTTTTAATAACTACTTTGATAATCGAATGCTATAAAAACGGTATTGAATCATGTGCTTTTAAAGTAATAAATAACGTGAATCGCATCGATTCACTAAGTCCATTGCCTGTAAGTTGAATGAATGTACTGTCGGAATTATTATTCATTCTGTTGTAACTCGATCTTGTTACTACAGAATTGATGCATATTTTTGGGATGAGAACGTCCCTATTTTCTACCTTAGTTTACAGAAGCAGTTGCTGTAGCTTTACACCGGTCAGAAACGTTTATCAGACTGAGTACGTGTTTCAAAGCCAAGTATGGAATAGAACTCAAGTCTATCAAGTCAGCATGAGTTCACGAGTTATGTGACTCTCAAAAGTTTGAAACCGTCATAGCGTTCTTTCCTCAATTTCTGTAGTTCGTCCAGTCTCTGTAATTTGATTTGGTTTTATCTGTAATGGAGACTTTCGAAATGGACATAATATTACCAAATCTCCCAGTCTTCTTACCCTTGATAACAGAACCTAAGTGGGGGCGACGTCTGGCCTCGTTTGTGGAAACAACGCTTACACCTCCCTTCGGTCGGTGTGTGCTAGGGACTATCTATCTATATTTCCCCGATTTGATGTGTCAGCTTCAGATTGTAGCTTAAATCTATAAAAGTTTTCTCGAGACCCCCCAAAGAACCCCAGAGGACTAAAAGTATTTCTAAATTCCAAACAATGCTCACACGTCCCTTCGGTCCGCGCTCGCAACCAGGATAGGTGTTACACTTCTCTGATTTCACAGAGAACCCGAACGCATCTACCTATGGGGATCTATGTCCGTGACACTCATTAGTGATTCTGTGTATGTACATCTGTCACGCTGCCACATGAGTATATGTTTGTATGTCCGTCACACTCACTGGTCACTATATGTATGTACATCCGTCACACTGCCACTGACTATATGTATGTACGTCCGTCACACCCGTGTATGGACACACAAACACTTTGAGTTTTTCGTATAACCAAATTTTTTTCGTATGGCCATAGACTTACAGTCAATGGAATAAATATGTGCTGAGGTATACACTAGCCATACGAATAAACCACAAAACCGTCTAAATCAAATTCTAACTGATGAAAAATTTACTAACCGTCTGACAGAAAGAGCAGCTGCGCCAGCATCCGTCGTTCAAAGGCTTCAAGACGCAAAAAAAAAGTTCACTGGGCTTGTCTTCATCATGAACCGTTGAGTTGTCCATCTCCGCGATTGTTTTGTTCCTTGTAATTTCCAGGTGCAGCCAACTGAAGTCAAAGTTCTAACTTCGATCAGTCGGCTCAGAGTCTTGACTGGCTCCTCAGTGCACAAGTTAACTCATATCGAGCTAACTCTGAGGAGAACCAGACATGATCCTACGATTTTAAAACTAATCTAAAAAATGATAATCTGAAAAAAAGTACCGATTTTCCTTGAAATTCTGTATTTATTATGTACTTGTTTAACTGCAAAACAAAACGGTGGATGAGTAGAAAGTCGATGACTAGAGCCGCTTTAAAAAAATCAAAATCGATGACTTCTAAGCGTATCGCAACATGTCGTCAAAATTCAAGCGACTCTCTTCGCATGGCTAGTGTATTTTACAAATGGTACAATAATTGTAGGCCCAAAATCTGAGTTACCAGGATTCCAAACATCAAGAGATAAATCACCACTAGTTATTTTTCACAATCAAGCACTATCTTTGTTCGATAATGATGTGCTTGACCTCAAAAAAGAAATGGTCAGTAGTGAAACGTGAAAAAAATTACAATATATTGACATAGATGTTAATGCACTTATACAATTCGTCACAAAAGAATCGCAAACACCCAGATAGTTGGTCTACATCACTCAGCAATTAAACTGCTACCCCTTTTGGAAACTCTTCGTAAAAAAATTAGTCAGATCCCGGGGAACAAGAATAACCAGCACAATATTTTACCTTGTTACTAGGTATAATCAAAATATCTTGAATTTATCATGTTTTACCTGATTTTTCTTTCGAAACAACTTTGTCATACTGTTCAACTATCTCTAATGTGATCATTCGGTAGCTGTGTTCTTCTGTGAAGAAAACATTGCATCTCAGATGAATTCTTCCCATGTCGCCAAAATTGGGACGAAATGGCTGATTAAGCGCAGTTAGTCACCCGATTAATTATGGGCTTGATCGCGACTTTAAAGCAGAATTTTTTGCTGATTCATCGCGATTTTGAGAAAAACTTGTCGATAAATTTCGATTAAGCACGATTTGGCGTCGATTTTTCTAATAAGCGCACGATTTCAGCAAAATCGCGCTCAATCGAAATTTATCGACAAGTTTTTCTCAAAATCGTGATGAATCAGCAAAAAATTCTGCTTAAAATTGCGATTAAGCGCACGATTAACTGCGTATAATCAACCATTGCTTTCGATTTCGACCGCGTGTGTTTCCCTGTTGTACTTCTTACACATTCTTCTTTCACTTGTGGTACATTTTTCTACGTACATGTTTGTACATTTTCCGCTTACGTGCATTTTTATTTTAAAATTTTTGCCCAGACATCGCATTAAGCTGAGGCTGTATGTGTGTGAAATGCTTGGATTTTAGAGAGCTGTTAGAATACACAAAAAATGTGTAACGTACTTTTGCCTGAGAAGATGTGGCAGCATCGATCAAATTTCAACGAGTGATTTTATTATTTTAGTCTTATTCAACCTTTTTACTTTTCATTCGTTTCATACTTTTCATCCCTCTGCAGCGGAATGTGATGTTCACTGCAATTGTACAAAGTGTGCTGGATTCTACGTACATCAGTAGATCTCCACTGTTCCGCACTTCTTGCTTGGCAGAAAGTTATTAAGCGGCTCACTCTCATGTAGTTGCCCCCCCCTCACTCGACCCGCTTTGAGTACCGAAGCATAGAAAACAGGAAAGGGATGAAAAGTATGAATGGTAGAAAAAGTTTGAAAGGGATGAAAGTATGAAAGGGATGAATAGTATAAAAAGTAAAAAAGTTTGAAATGGATGAATAATATGAAAAGTAGAAAAACATACTTACGTTGTATGATGAACCTTAATACGTGTGGAGTGACAGGGTCAGCTCACTACTAGCTTACAGTTACACTATATCAACGTATTCCTGCAGTACATTTCATCTTACACAGTTCTTGTGCATTCTAATCGCTCTGGGATTTGATGAAATAATTATTTGGCAAAGAAATATCCGAATACAAATGCATAGTGTAATCGGATCTTCCCGGTCTTGATCACATTACATATTGTGATGCACTGTACGTATTTTCGAAAGATACGGTATACATGTAAGATTTGCGCTATAACGCAAATCGTACATGGTACAATACTATAGTATTGTACCGTTGATATCGGAGAAGTAAAAATGCAATAACTTTTTTTCTACTGAACGGATCTTTTTGAATTCATTTTTATTTTATTTGTCTGACGTTTGCCCACTACCACTAAGGACAGAAGATCTTTAGCTGCTTTTGTTGTTGCGATATAACACAATTACTTGACAATTACTTTTTTTGAAACAGTCATATACGTCTGGTGGCCCTTTTATGTAGTAGTTATTTTTTTGGACCTGAAGAATCTTGAATTTCATTAGAAGTTTGCATAAAAGAAGCTTTTGCTGGCAATAAAACGCATTAAATTACGCATCATTATAGAGGCCTCATCAAGATCTATCGATTGATGTATTACCGGGTGTTCGGAAATTCATTGACTCAAAAAGAAAATTAAATATCTCCACCATTTCTCGACCAAACTTCAAGGTTGTTTTTTTGTTTGATAGAGAAACGTTTCAATTTCTATTTCATACGATTGGAACCTCTTGTTAATATTTGAAAAAATG
>CAJNOQ010005142.1:0-12452 GCA_905250885.1 Didymodactylos carnosus | reverse complement strand
CCCCCCCCCCCCCCCCCCCCCCCCCCCCCCCCCCCCCCCCCCCCCCCCCCCCCCCCCCCCCCCCCCCCCCCCCCCCCCCCCCCCCCCCCCCCCCCCCCCCCCCGGTTATTCTTTTTCATTATCATCCAGTGAAGTCAAAAGTAGGTTTCTGACCAATAGAATGCGTCCTAGAGGTCGCGCATACTCATTTTCGGATTCCTCATGGTCGATTACCTATTCCCTAGAATTTTGTTAAATTTATTAGTAGATGCACTATAACGTTAGAACAAAGACCATCCTTGTCTACTTCTAATGTAAACCGATATCAACAAACTAAAAATCAAGTATACACTAAGTTGTTGCAAAGCGGTTATTTACGGTTACGGTTAACGGTTAATAACCGTAACCGTTGCATGCCTAGGTCCAGGGCGTCTTTTTATTATTTTTTCTGATTGATTCTTTCTTAGCGCCTAGTTAAGTACCAAAAATTTTATTTTCGATTTTTCTCCTAGAAGAAGATAGGCGCCGATCTGACAAATATACAGAAAAATCCGTCGTTGAATTCTCTACAAAGCCCATCACAAACGAACCAAAAAGAAAAAAATTTTCTTATCAGGCCGTTTCTTTTCCTTAATGAGTTTCGCTGCTGTCTTTTTGTGTTTTAGTCAGACTCTCTCTGTACCAGGCATCTTTCAGGCTCTCTGTATCAGGCGAAAGTCCGAGTCCGGACTCAGACTGGAGATTTTTTTGCAGGACTCGGACTCGGACTTGAGTTTTTGTATTTTGAGTCCGATCTATTCAACTTTTAACACAAATGAGTACAGAAAAATGAAAAGCGAAGTCACAACACCTACTGTTTCACATGAAATTGAAAATCTTGTTCCGGAGACGGACATAGAACGTACCCTTATTTTCGAAAAATCAAATATCTATCCACGGCTCAGCAAATTAAAATATAAACCACCTTCATCAAAAAGAATCTAAAATATTACCGGACTCGGACTCGACTTGAACTTTTAAGGACTCGGACTCGGTACCTCCCCGGACTCGGCCATGCCTGCTCTGTACACTATCTACACAGCGTGGCTGAGTGACTGCGAATAGTTTTAAGCGATTATAACTTAGGCAGTAACCCTTCTTTTTTCTATTCTTATTAATGATGTATTTTACACCGATATGAATGAATTTATACTAAATACAACACGAAATTAGTGTTTGATTAGGTTTAATAATTGTGGATCAATCCTGTTCGCAATCTTAATTTCAAGGGGTTATTATACATCACACTTCTGTTACATGCACTGTTTAAAACATAAAAACTTCAAACCAACCAACTTGATCGGTGAGCTCGTCGATCTTACGAGTAGCTGAATTTTTTTCACAAAGTTTGTTGTGTTACACACCACTTGTTTTTGGTAGTAATACATCAGGTTTGATTTAAATGGTTCAAGACGGCTCTAATTTAGTTGCAAAATTCAACTAAATACTTTCAAAAGTGTATTTCAGTAAAAATTAACAATCAATTTCGCAGAAATTACTGCAAGATACTGCAGAAATACAGAAGAAATACTGCAGAAATTTACAAGGAAATGGTAACCCATTCAAAATTTTCACTAATTAAGGAAGTCGATTTATGGCTGACGAATTTGAGCTATTGTCATCAAGATAAATAGCTTCAACAGCAGATAAAAGCACTTTCATCTGACTATTTTAGGCAGTAATGCCGGTTCAACAGAAATTTATATTCCAAATCAAATTCGATGCAATCAGAGCACTATTCTTGAGATAACTCTGGGAAACTTTGAGTTTTTAAACTTAAATGCGTACTCTAATCTAATTTAGATGACCCATGTGGCATTAATCGCTTAAAACTTGGCGTTCGATTGTTGCACTGCTTTGTCGCAATTAGTCGGCGACTTCTTAGCAACTTTTGGCAATTAGTCGTGACTAATCGGACGATTTTTCTATAGAAAGGAAATGCTAGGATCGAATCCGCCTAGGAGAAATCTCTCTTTTTGCTTTTTTTCATTGTTTTGCACTTTAATGGCTTTCTTATGGCAGTGTCATCTACTCGGACCCTCTTCATCCAATTAATTGGTATGAGACACTGCCCAGAACTTCACTTGTTCGTTCAGCTGTTCGTCCCTCGATTCAAAAGCTCATGCTAGTCGAAACAACGAGTGAGCTCTGAGGAGATTACGGAGAACACTATGGGCGCGTCTGCCAAAAAAATTAATCTAAAAGAAAAGATTAAATCGGAAAGAAAAGATAATTGTCATTATATCAGACAAATTTTTGATAGGAAATTGATTAAGGCTTCCGATTTTCGGTTGCTTTCACATAATACACAAGAATTGTGTCTGGTCAAACTGCACTAAGGTTAAACCCCTAAAAGTCTTTTTACACCGATTTTTCTTTTTATTATATGCTCCCTTAAAAGCTGAAGATAAATAAATGAGTCATCACCACTGTAGCTTTTATTTGCTTATTTCTGCCTTCACTTAAGAAAACACATAATAATGCACAGGTGTCAAACGTACATGGAAGAGAAGGGTTCATGGCAGAATGACCTTGATGAAGGAAAGAATACTCCTCAGACAATTCTCTTGTCAAAGGCTGAATGGTGATGATAGTGTTGAAGAAGAAGACATTTCATGACGGTGAATTCCTTTATCTACCTTCTGTCCTACACAGTTTATTGACATACGTTTCTGCTCCTTTTAGTTAAATCGAAACGAAACAAACGTAAATAAAAGCCTCAATAACAAAACGCACACATCGTTCTGAGTCTTCAACAAACGCCGTTTTTATTGAAAAATATTGTTGCTTCAGCGGGTACAATTCGTCGCTAGAAAACGCTAAAACAATATTATTACTACGGTAAATTGACATGGGACTCAGTTACACGATTTAATTGTTGAACTGAAACACATCAACAAAGTGATGACAATTATCAACGTATGTTATTTGCTTTTTTCTCCTGATGCTTACTTTTACTTTTCATCAGGTTGTCAGCATACAAACAAATAATCAATGTCTCACTATTAGTATCCTCAACATTCATAACACCAGTTACAGTCACGACCAGTACAAAGTTATTAAGCACAATACTTCTGATTGAGAAAAACGTGGCATATTTTCTGTATTTTAGGGTGAGGGTGCGAAAATGTCATGGATGAACAACAACTACTAACAGGGCAATAAAAAGATGATGAATTAATGAGTGAAATTCGAAATTAAGAAAAAGATAGACTTATTCCTTTTTGTCTCATCCGAACAGACGTGTGTTTCCTCTTTCCCTCTCTTTTATAGTGAACTACTTACACTGCATAGGAAACAAATAATTTGAAGAAAAACAAAGTCGGCGGATTCGAGGTTCCATCTTGTGACGCATGTTGTATGAAGAGAGTAGTTTATTTTTATGCCACGGCAGAATTTCATACCATTTCTCAAGAGAGCCCAGGTTTCGAACAGAAACGGTTCAGGAAGCATAATGAGATGTGAATACTGTTTCTAGCAGAGATGAGCGAGCACACACTTCTTCGAATATGAGTACGAGTACGAGTATTTAGTGAAGGGTAAGAGTATGACTACGAGGACAAAATAGTTTTACTCGAGTATAAATTTTTTTAAAAAAAACAGGATTGTCATCGGATGACGTTTGGTGTGATGATAGTATATCGATCAGTCTCTTCTGAATTCCTTTTTTTTAAGCTAAACAGGTTTCACCCAAGTAGTTGAGCACTTTTTCGAGTAAATATTAAAAAGTTCGCAAGTACGAGTATCTAAAAATTTGTGCTCGAGTGTATTCGAGTACGAGTAAATATTTGTACTCGCCTATCTCCCATTTCTAGAAAGCACGATAAACATGAAAGATCTTTCTTACGCCCTCCACCAGAATCAGAAATGCCAGTTTTTGACAGAAATATGGATTTTGAGAAGAGTACATGGCTGGACAGATTAAAGTGTCTGCTTTCTGATGGCATAATTTTTGGATCTTTAGGATAGATTTTATATGGATTTCTGAACGAGTTTTCCAGAATCCCTGCCAGAAAAAAAGCGATTTTTTTTTTAACAGAATCAAAAATTTCTTTTACATTTTTCTCAAGACTGTTTTTTAGCTTTAGAGCTTCGCCGCGTGCAGGGTTTCTCTGTAACGATACGTCGGAGAAAGAAATTTTTTTTGATCTGTAGATAACACCTATAGCCAGGACTTGATAAAGTCTGATTTTTAGATTGTGCTTCATTTTTTATAGAAATGAGGATTGCTAAGAAACCTTCTAAGAATTTTCGGATTTTGAAGTTCTATTAAGCATCGGAAATCAGTAAATGAGAAGTTCAGAAATCGGACTCTGTCAACTCTTAGCCATAGGTGTTTACTGCGAAATAAAAGAAACCAAGCTCTCTATCATTTACCTAGAATGATAATTCTTGCACGTGGAGGACGCCTATTTTAAGCACTTGATGTGGCGCTCTCTCACGAACGGCTGCAAGTGAAGCCAAAACAAAAATTTCATTATCACACTCTTACATGGTCAACATTTCCCGAATTCTGAGACTGCCAATCGATTCCTCTCAAAAAGTTGGTCTGGAAAAGATTGCTTCACTATATCATACATATACGTTAGTGACTTGATCAAGTCAGTAACGTGTCCTAAGTCTCGAGACTTAGGACATCAAGTCCCACGTATAGCGTTAAAACGCCTAAACAGTTAATGCATTATAATGCCATAAAACTTATAATGTGTTAGATGCTATAGCGGTATAATACATTAACCTGGAATGCGTTGCAATCGTTTATAGACGTTCTAACCCATTGTAAGGCTCTAGAAGTTTCTAACACATTTCGATGACATAAATGTACAGCATTACAATACTATAATAGCTTGTAACGCATGTAATACAATAAATGTATGTCGTTGGAACGTGTGAAGAACTTCTATAACCTTACAACGAGGCAGAACATGCATAACGCGTTGCAATGCGTTACAGATTAGTACGTTATAATGCGATAGGAATAGTAACGCCTTGTAACTATTAACGATTTTTTGGCACTTAACGTGTTACGCTAATGCATTAAAGACATGTTTTTTCTAAATTTATCGCATTATAACACAATAGAAAAGCTAACACATTACATGGCATTACGATATGCCTAACTCATTATAATGCAATAAATACGAAAAAAAGATCCTTGGGGCACTCTTATATGGTCAACATTCCCTGAAAGTTTGGTTCAGAATGAACCTACCTGGGCTGAGATAAATTTCTGATCGAGATGGAGCGCTTAACTTGAAGAAACTGGTCTTACTTTCAGAAAAGTATTAGGTGGGACTTTACAGACTTTACCAAGTGAACGCAATGCTGACACGTACTTTACTGTCCGTCGATCGAGTTTTATTATTTCACGCATATTTTGCTTTTATAGATTAAATATCTAGTTATCATGAGTGAAAACGATTATTCAGAATACGAGCATTCTTTTTTGCCGTTTAAACGATCGACATCTCGTATGATGACCAGACAACAAGCGCGTAACCAGCCTTCTTTATTCTATGAAAGTCTCTCATTTACAAATTTTAATATATCGACGAAAACCGTTAAAAAATTACAAGGTAAAGTAAATAAAATATAGTGGTCATCTCATCTGATATTCCAATTCTGTCAAACAGAAAAGAGAAATTTAGGGTGCCTTATATCGTCAATATCAGCATATTAAAATTGTCCATTCTTTTTTCCTTTAGCATGTGGCTACAGAAACTTAAGTCCCGATCAAGCTCGATGCTACCAAATGATATTTGAAAGACAAAAAAATTGTATAATACAAGCTAGTACGTCGAAGTCTTTATTTTATTAGGCATCTAGCGTTTATCATATCGCATACAAAGACATTCATTCTGCATATTTGCATATGGGAGGAAAGATAAGGTATACGCGAGATGTCTATTATCAAGAAATATAGCTAAAATTTTTTATTCTCGAAAGAAACATTTTCTTGCGACAATAAAATATGGGACCTTGTTTTCTTGCAGTACGGCAAGAAATTTTTCCTTTATTAACTAATTTATTCTACTTTCCTAAAAGGATATGCCACCAATCGATTTGTTCAATATTCAGCTTCAGCTTCTTCACACAGTTTGTTAATTGTTCACTCCTTTATTTTTTATGAGGATTAAGCTTTCTTCATGCATAGATATGATACATCTTGTCCGCAAAATAACATGTTTTGCTCTTGGTTTGTCCTATGCTGCCAGACCATTATACTCTCATTCTATAATCATTTCATTCGAATGCTTTGTTGTGTATTGAATTAGTTCTATAGAAAATTGTGAGAGATGCGATGAACTAGGGATATCTAGGGTTGCACCAGACCCCGTGCATAACCAAACTCAAACTCAAACTCCCCAAACTTTTAGATTAATTTCAGCTGTAGCGAAAGTTTGAGGTGTGGGTTTGATGCATCCGTAAGGATATCCATGTATATGTGGGCGAGAGATCATGCAAAATTAAATCGTTTCTAAACTGCTGCATAGATGATGCACGATAGAAAGTCAGATACACAGCTTTGAAACAAATACTTCGAGCTACTAGAGATGAAAGAACTTGGATCTCGAATAGAAAACATACTTGTATCAGCTTGAGTTCCGTATCTCGAAAGAAAACACGGATTGATAAAAATATTTTATATGTTAAGTGAGTATAAATATCGTTCGTCATTTTATATATATATATAGGCATTGAATTCGACAGAATTTTGGTATTTACATTGCCAATAGTTGAACATTTGATGATGAATAATAATCAATCCGATAATGATCAGCATCATCCGTCTGCAATAGTTCTCACTTTTGAGACGAGGACTATTGAAGACGTTAATAAAGATTTTCAGACAGTTGGAACAGATTTAAATGTTATTGCTATGGATCATGGTGATGTTATTGTTACCAGACAAGCATCAACAAGAACAATAAGTTGTGATATTTTTATTAGCAATCTTCAATGTTTAAAACAATTAATTACCAATTCTTTGATTGTATTAAATAATGTCAAATATGTTGTTTTGCATTCTGTTGATATTAGTGATGACGTATTACCAACTGAATCGAAGAAGAATCTTGATTATATTCTAACAAATATCTATAAATATGGTAATGTTTATCGGAGAACAGTCTTTCTTAGCTAGGAATGCCTTCAAAATTGTTACGGCTTGAATCACTTCAAGCGCTTATTCTATATTTCGATACATATATTCACAGAAATGAAAAAAGAAAAGTGAGAAACGATAGAGAGTGAACAAGAGATTTTTTTCCTAAATAAAAGAAGAGAACGGAAAAGAACGGTACGATGCGTTGGTATAGGAGATATAGAGTCTCATGCTAAGTTTTTAGGTTTCGTATTTCGTTTTTTTCTAACTTGATTATTAAGATAGAGTCAAACTTTTTATATAGCGACGTAGGTGATATTCAGGCCAGTTGACTGCTCGTTTCAAAAGAAAATACATGGTTCGATTCACCGTAGTCTTCTGAGTATTCCTGTATGAAATGAGTTGTACACGATACTGATCTATTTTTAGAAAAGGACCCCTTTTAGTCTTTGAGAAATATGGCTGTATCGTTGATTATTGTTTGAAAAAGGAAGTTTTTCCTTCCCAGATTTGCAGAAACTTCTTTTGTTTGTCTTGAAAACTTGCTTCTTAAACAATAATCAACGATATTCACAACCATATTTCTCAAAGACTAAAAAATAGATCAGTATCGTGTACAACTCGTATATTTTAATCTAGTATAAAAAATGGAAATGGCTCTTCTCTAATTAATGTGATTTTAGTTCGCGAAGTTGGTACAATACGAAATGCATTTATACTGAGCACCTTCCACCTTGAATATATAAAAGGTGAACATTTGATAAAAACATAAAAATTTGTTCTTTTCTTATTCTTTAAACAGAAAAATCTCTCTTATAAGAAAGTCTAAATAGTGTCAGAGTAGAATAAACCGTAAAAGAAAAGTATATATGCTTTTGATCAGAACCTTCTCGATTTCATATAGGAATACTCAGAAGACCACGGTGAATCGAACCATATATTTTCTTTTGAAACGAGCACATGTTTCATGCTCTCCTTCAGTGAAGAATATACTTATATGTGTGTCGAAATTATATCTTCTTCCTTATTTCAACACTTCTATTGAAATACATGACATTTCAACAGGGCTTTTAGAAAAAACGATCTGAATGCTACCGGAAAGTCAAAATTATCATATACTCTTGCAACAAAAAATGTTCCATACACTCAGGACTACAACGGGTAAAAGACTGAACCAACAACGATAAAGGCGAGGGCAATTTTGAAGACATCCCTTAAAGTCATGTCATTTTCTGATAACTAACGGGTGTCCCAGAATAAATGAGCCTCTCTGTATTTTGACTATAACTTTTTTCCTTTTCAAAGATTAGACATAGGCTTTCTTAGAAAAGATGCGCTGTCAAATTTTCTACAAAATATGTTCTGAATGTTTTATTCCAAAATAGAACAGTGAAAGGCTGCATGGGAACTCCTGAGAAACTTCAAGACTGCCAACTTTTCAACTAAGAAAACAGTTGTTTCGCTTTTGTTCTTTGACTTTTTAAGACCTGAAAAAATTAAGCTCGTCATTTTGTGGGGGTAGAGGGTAGAGATGTGCAACGGTACGATTTTCATATCCTCACTCCACTCGAAATGTTTTTCGCGAGTACTCGACTTCTGAATAGAAATATTTTTTTCGTTCTTTCATTCAAGAATGTGTACAAATGCTGAAAAATGCGACACTCTCACTACATCTCACCATGTTCCTCTTCACACAATTAGTGATATCTTGACGGAGTGGGATCACGACCAGTTCCATCATACGTTCGTCTAATCATCGTTTGAGTAAATTTGAGTGGTTAAGAGTTTGTTCGTTTTTTCACACGATTTTACACCCAGTAAGAAAAAAACTGAAACTTACAACTAGAATTTGCAAACTGCGTTTCGTATCATAGATTTAATCATAGGACTCTTACATTAAAGGGCCCAGCTCGAATGTCTGGGAAAAGAGTAGAAATATTTAACAATATCTGTATTTTTATACATTTAGGAGAACTAGAGCCGCAGCTTATTATAGTGCATCCTACTCAGTTATTTGGTTGGATGAAAGATTTAATAATAAACTTTACATCCGGTAAAGAATTTCAAATAATTGATAATTTCTATAATTTATCAATGTCCCTTAAAGTACGTACTTTTTCCACTATTTCAAGGGAAAAAAAATATTATTTTGCTTCCCGCAGTCACGCATGCTGTCTAGATAATAATAACAAGAGTTTTGAACTCTAAACTGTATTCGTGATATATCTGTAGTTTTGATACTAAATATTACCATAGTGTGCTTCAAAGATTCTAACAGAATGTGACGTGGTGTTTCGTTAACATAACGAGCAAGAACGGGTCAAGAAAAGTTTCAGTAGTGGCAACACTGATGGTCAACGCATCAGCGCATTCATCTTATGCTCTTGTAGAACCAACGTGTGGCAGATATCCCGGAACTAGGATCTTTGAGATACTTAAAAGCGTTTTCGGTTTTTCAGATATTTCGGCTGAAGAGCTTCTGATAAACTGCGGTAAAAAGCAGATCTGTGGTCACCCATATATTTAGGTAGCCCTTTGTGTCTACCATCAAAATTCATCTTCAAAAATCACATACATATGGTTTATAAGAAATTTTTCAAAATTCTTCTAAAAAGAGACCAGGTTTTGGAAAGTCTCTCTAATTCTCCACATATCCGATGGTTTTATTACTCGACAATGTTAACCAAACATTTGTTTTCCAAATGAGACATAGCTGAGCTCTGTGCGATATTTCAACCACAAGTTATAAGGATCTTTCTAAGAGCACGGAAAACTCTGCCTTTTTTCTTCTTCCTTCCCTCTACATAAGTTTTTGCCTTCTTAGGTGTTTGTAATTGCAAGATTTCTTCTGCATTTCACAAATATTTCTTAGTTAGTCTAGAAATGTAGCCAAGAGTCTGTTCGAGATTATAACAGAGTCCGATTTCTGATTTTTTTTCTTTATCTCGGATGGAAATAAAACGTTTCCGAAAAATGAGGAAAACTATGTTAACTTAGCGAAAACTTCTTATTTTCATCAGAGATAAAGAAAAAAAGTCAAAAATCGGACTCTGTTATAATCTCGAACTGACTCTTGGCTACATTTCTAGGCCATTCTGAAATCTCATGCAGGAGAAATGGAGAAGAAATCTTCGAGTTACGACTACCTACTTTTCAGCGAACTCTAGGAAACCTTAAGTTTTGAAGCTTAAATTGTGTACCCGGACTTAATCTAGATAGGACTAACATTTGGAAAAAATTTAGTCAGAATCACATGTTCTGTGTGGAAAATAGGTTTCTAACCGAGAGATCTTTCATGCTTTTTTCTTTCCGTTCCGTTTTGTTTCTTCGTTTTTTAGAACGACTTGAGCTCATTTGACAAGTACTATTCGGTTATTGAAAATAAGCAAAAGTGAGTGTCCTAGCCATATTTCGATTGTACAACCACACTTTTTCTTTCTTTTTTAGTTTAGCTACAGAAAACAGGAAATCAATCCGAAAAATTAGCTCATCCTCAACGGATGGTGATGACTAGTAATAAACGGAGTGAATCATTTTATTCTGCTTTGAATAAATGTTGTCATTTTGGAAACAGCCTTGTCTTTTGTGGAATTGCGTTTTATATTTCATATGAATACGAGAAGCAGCTAGGATATTAGACAATTATTAAAGGGGTGGACACATTACAAGACCCCCCTACAACAGAAGACCCCCCTTGTGCTAGAGACGCAAAAAACAGAATAGAAGATTCCCCACCCTCCTTTAAAACTGTCGGATTTTTGAAGATTTTTTGAATTTTTTTGTTTTTTTCGTAATGTTTAGCTTTGCTTGTCAAGCGCAATAATAATATTTTCTTCTATTTTCTGCCGTTCACCTAACAGCTGCTGTCAGCTGACTAAGACAAAGGCTAGTCAACACCTTTATGTGTTTAAAAAATAGAATAAACATAATTACTAACAAAAATGTTGGAGACAATGGGCTTGCTTCAAAGAAATACCGAACACCGGATAATTTTAGAAGGACATAATACAAGGCCCCCGTAGAAACTATGAACGATCGGACAGAATAGAAGACCCCGGGTCTTGTAATGTGTCCACTCCTTTACATTTTTCTCTTTTGTTCAAGTCTCCTCTTGTGAATGTTTGACACACGCAACAAGAAAACTTGATGTAACGCGAGATATTTACGTGATTTCGTAGCCGAGAAAAATCCATGCGACATTGGTAAAAACTGACTTCCCGTTGTAAGGCGCATCGATCCATACTGATTTTCATTGATGTGCGGCGATGTCGCACTGAAGTTTAAATAAACATGTATTGTATCCTTAGAAAAAAAAGTAAAAACGGATGAATCCACGTGAAACATAGCGCCATTCGGCTTGTCCACGTAACTCGGGACTTCGCTGATCAAGTTTTCGAAAAAATTATTTTAGAGGAGAACTGAAAGGAGCATATCAGTAGATGCAGTTTTTAGCGGTGTAGACAAAAAGAAAATCTAAATTGATTTTATCCAGTATATAAATTAGTTTTCACTTTTGATTTTGAAAGGCTTCATACACCTAATGGTTGAGGACCCAGCCCTAAAAAATATCATCTTATTATGGTCATCGAAATGTGAGCCGAAAAATGATCTATTTAGATCATTTTTAGCTCATTATAAGACCATTTATGCGATCAGAAATGCAAAGAAAAAATACGAAACAGCTCGTGCAGAGATTCGAACCCTGAACCTGTAGATCAGAAGCCACGATGCTATCCATTACATCACACGGCTATACAAATATACATGTTTTTGTTCCTTCTGTTACTTTGAACTTGAATTTTCACTTAGAAAAAAAAAAATTAGCCTCTAATTTTTTTCACAAACACTGTAGAGAGTTGAGCCTAGAGACTAATAGATAGTAAACTTATATTTTTGACATTTTTTTACTGTAGTCCCACCTTGGAAAACACGCCCTTCATGGTGAAAAGCGGAAAATAAAGTTTAAAAAGGGATTTTCATCCGGAAGAAAGGGCTTTCGGGGGTTGACTTCGGAGTAAAAGATATCAGAAATTAAGCTTACTATCTTTTAGTCTCTAGGCTCAACTCTGTACAGTGTTTGTGGAAAGTGGTAGAAGATAAATACGCATAATTCCATAAAAACTACAACTTACGCTTGTCATAATGTCCCATAAATGACGAATCTAATACACATAAATGATATGATTTAATTATGATCATAAAATGTGACAAATATAATTGTAACAAAATGATCATTTTAGATTAGAAGTTAAAAATGATGTAAAAATGACAGATAAATGTCACATCTATGATCCTAGAGACATGATACAAAAAATGATACATAAATAGA
>CAJNOQ010005141.1:0-15936 GCA_905250885.1 Didymodactylos carnosus | reverse complement strand
TCCGTTTTGGCGAAAGGAATAGGCTCCCTGACTCCATATGCGGTTAGGAGTCATGTGGAGTCTGCTGTTTCTGCCTTGTTCTAATGTCCTAGGAATATTGAGAACTATAGGAAATATAAGAACATTAGGAGCATAGGAACAATGGGAGCTAAACAATCAATGGGGAAAGAGCGTTTCTGGAATGGTAGAATGGGCTGGAATGGGCCGGAATGGGCTGATCCGGAGTGACGAAACATTCCCAAAAGTTTCATGACTGTATG
This sequence comes from Didymodactylos carnosus, assembly GCA_905250885.1. Lineage (NCBI taxonomy): Eukaryota > Metazoa > Rotifera > Eurotatoria > Philodinida > Philodinidae > Didymodactylos > Didymodactylos carnosus. The sequence goes on along the minus strand of CAJNOQ010005141.1, from coordinate 15,676 downwards.
CCATGAAACTACAAACATAGAGCAATTTTGGTTGTCGCTCTGTAGACATACATACATACAGGCATTTTATTTTTTACGAGACCTTTTCCTTTACAGTCAAGGAAATAGAAGTTCTCACTCAGCGCCAATGTGGCCCATTCCATAAGCCTCTCAAAAAAGGAGAGGTATTCCGTACCATAATGGTACGGAATGGGCCATTCCGTCTCATTCCAGCTCATTCCGCTTTTTTCCCCTTGGATAAAACACGATTCAACCATTAGGCAAACGAAGCAAAACGGCGTCCCAAGAAAGTTAGCACAATTTTAATCCTCCCGACTCCCCAAGTGCAGGCATGTATCGCACATGTTCATTAGATCCGCCATGGCTGATAACCTATAGCAAAATGTCAACAAATTAGTGAACGCTCAAAGAGTTTTTAAGAAAAACGCATTTAACAGAATCACAACTTATTTTGCGTTTTTCTTACGACTACGTTTTACCTGCAGGCCTTTTCGCCACGTGCAGGAATTCTCGATGACGGTACATCGGAGAAAGGAAATTAAAACCACGAACAGTTGCAAGTAGCGTCAAAAAAAAGATTTCGGTATCACACTTTGACATGATTAACATTCCCTGAAAGTTTGGTTCACATCAGATCTACCTGGACTGAAACAGATTTCTGACCCTGGCGAGAGCTTAAATTTTAGATCTAAACATAGTTTATTTGATTCAACAAAGCGGGCGGGTCCATTACATGTTGAGAACAGCGGAAAAGAAAAGTTGATTATCACAGTTGAATCGTGTTTTATCGCTAACTTGATACAAGTTAAATAAAATTACTAATCCAACAGAATGTTTACACGAATATACTAATAATGGTACAACAAGTCAACAGGATTGTTACTACACGGAAAACTATTGAATGTAACATTGGTTAGATATTTATCTATCTCGTGGGTGGGTTACATTCAATGGTTTTCTGGTGTAGTAACAATCCTGTTGGCTTGTTGTACCATTATTAGTATATTCGTGTAAACATTCTGTTAGATTAGTAATTTTATTTAACTTGTGTCAAGTTAGCGATAAAACACGCATTCAACCATTAGGCAAACGAAAAGCAAAAGGGCGTCCCAAGTAAGTTAGCACAGCTTTATTATTCATTTGGTTAAAATCTCAATGAATATGTTCGTGTTGTACATTATACTTTGTTGAGAAATAAAAATGTAAGATGCATGCTGAAAAAAATTTGGTAACCAAAAGTATCTTTTTGTGGTTATCATTTGCATCTAAAGACTTTGGTGATCAAAAGTATCTTTTTTCGATGATCAAAAAAATTGATACCCAATAAAATATAAAAAACCTGGCGAGAATAAGCTCTGTTGTAAATGATCTTTGTATGTATGTGGATTCTGTAACTCATAAATTTGCTCTCTCAGAACTTTTCCAACAAGATTGTGGAGACTTTGTCATATCATTACGATCAGATTTTTGTTTCTATAAAAGGTAGATTAGAATCACTGCTCAGTTTATAAGTTACATTTGCCGCTGAAGATAAAAGTGGTTGTTGATGTTTTTCATTATTGCTAATGAATTGTTTCTGTTTAACTAAATTGAAAGAAGTTTATTTTAGTGATTTTCAGGAGCATTGAGTAAATCAAAAAGATTTACAATAACATTTCTACACAAATGTATTGATATGCTCTGTAGATGAACATAGAACCCACAGGATCTTTTTTTTCCTATTTATAGAGTTATAACGCTATACAACATGCTTTTTCTTAAATTATGGTATTACAACGCTATAGATTTATCTCATTACAACGCAATAGACGTAGCCCATCGTGTTATAACGCGTTACAAAGTTATTTTTCAGGACTTTATGGCGTTGTAACTAGATAAAAATTTCCTTTACATTACAACTCTATAAATTCATAGCATTATAATGCGTTAGAAATTAATGGGTTATAATACCTTAGATGTTTTTTCTAATTATAATACCATAAATTTGGAAAATTTTTTTATAGTGTTATAACTTCTTAGATAATGCATATCGTATTGTAACGAGTTAATATCTAATAGATTACAATGTATTATTCTTTTCTATCTCGTTGAAATGAGATAAGGAAATGGAACTCGGTGTAATACAAACACAATAGTATTAATGCGTTATAACGAATGAAAGTCGTTGATAAAAATGCATTATAACACTATAATTTCAATTTTTTGGCAGCTTTTTTCACGTAATACGTTTACAAGGCCTTAAAGGCCTATTTTTTCTAAAGTTATCGCGTTGTAACACAATAGAAAACCTAACACATTACAAGGCATTACAATATGCCTAACGCATTATAATGTAATAAGTAGCAAAAGAAGGTCCTGTGGGAACGCAATCCACTAACTATAGCAGTAAACAATGTTGAATATCGAATATTTAATATATACTTTAGATATACTCACTTGTTTTATTACGAGTGGAATGTAATAAATTTAAGCATGGTATGTATTGTTGAATATTTTTATTTCTCATTACGTATATGAAAGAGTTCCATCTAAAACAATAACTTTTATTCATAAACTGCTCTAACTTAAAATATCATGCCATTACATACACAAGACTTGTTTTAGCGAATATGGCAGGCGTTGTGCCGACGATTGGCGGTATCAGTTTTGGATTAATAAAAGCTCCAACAAACACCACACATGCATAAGGTGACCATGCCAGAAGAAAACCACCTAAATATTGTAAAAAGATATTTTCAAAGATAGTGTAAAATCAGTTATTTATGACTAAACAATACCTATAATAAAGATGACAGTTTTTGCAACTTCATGTTCTACTTTTAATTTTCGTTTTGTATTCGCATCACGTTTATTCCACAAGAAATTTTCTCGATTATGATTACGTACCTATAAACAAAAACATAAACCTAATGTAGAAAATTATCAATCAATTATCAACCTACTATTTACAAGTAGATAAACTTTCACATTAACCACAATCATGATAATAACTGGTACTAAATAAACAGTGACAAGTATTGTCATATTATAACTGGTGACGTTTAGTGATTGTTCTTCCCACTTTATACTGCATGAAACACCCGTACCTAAAACCAAATAAACTAAATAGCATTAACGACATAACGAAAAAACTGTCAACATTTTTCATACCTTCATAATCGTAGTAGGACCAACCGACAACTGGTAGTAATGTCCAAAACAATGCCAATGAATAAGCACAAATTATTCCTATATAAGCCATTTTTAATGATATTTTTTTTTTAGACATTGGTTTAAAGATGAGATATCTAAATTGTTTGTTATATAAAATAATTGTGACTAATTGTGTATTTTGTAGACTATTGTCTTTACCCACCTTTCCACTGATATCAGACAAAGCATGTACATATTGGAACATCCAGCAAAATAGGCTATGATGCACTCTGCCACACATCCTACATAGCTAAATAACCATCTGAAAAGAAAGCAAATTTATTGAGCATGGCACCGGACACTATATATGTTTGTTTGAGTAAAAATCGTACTTGCATGCTATCAATGAAAAACTCGGTAATGGAATTTCAAATAATGAACCCAAAAAGTCGGCTGCAATCAAACCACCGATAAGAACATTCGTAGGTGATTCTCGTAATTTTTTGTGTTTAAAAAAAATGTATAAAACAAAACCATTTAAAATTGTACCAGCTATCCACAATAGGAATAAATAATAGCCTAACATTTGAAGAATTGTACATGGCTCAAGATAATCTGATACAACTGTTTCAATAATGTATAGATCACTGAAGTTTTGTAACGCTATATTAATATCATTCATTTTTATTCATCTCAATATTTAAATCTAAAATTGATACATTGAATAACAACATAATGAAAAAGATAATATTACACTTCATTAGCACATCCTGTACTATAATACCAATTTTTCGTGACATTTATCACATTTTCATCTTCACTCATCTGTATTTGAATGTGTGTTTCTATTTCTCTTGTCATTTTAATATTCATTTACTTAACTTCACTAACTTACGGCTAGTATTAGTTTATGATTATCCAGTTCTAAAACATCGTATGAAAGCTTTTCCCCTCCAAACTTATCAGTCAAGGATAGAATGTGACTTGAACAGTCTTTATTGTCTAATCTCCATAATTAAAATAAGTAGTTGAATTGGATGCGAACTTCTACATACTACTTAGGCTCACCTAAGCTTTTCATTTTCATGTCGAATCATGAAGAAAACTAGTGTGTAAAGTAGACGGAAAAAAACACTTTCTTGCTATAGAGAAAGAGAAAATTTGCTGTCAGGGATTTCTATAGTTAAAGTTCTTTGAGAGTATCCGTTTTTTACAAAATACCATCTCAAATTGATGAATGAAGTGAGAACATATAAAAACTAAGGTATTTTTAGGATACTTCTAGTGTTTTTATTAAAACTGAGATCAAACAGATCTGATATGTATATACTTACTATACCGAAATGGAGCAATGCTTTACTTTTCATTTAATTTCAGAAAAGAGTTGTATATCCATATTCTATACTAATCAGCGGTTACTATTAAAAGACAGAGAGCCTTTTTACCCATCATGACATAAAAGTAGTAATTTTAATTCTACTAGAACTCAGATTCTTTTTTTTGTTTCGTATTGCAGATGCTTGATAATAATGATTCTGGAATATAATACACTTCTATAAAAAGGCTTTAATTTTAATGTAAAAATAAGGCGTACGCTGATGAGTACTTTTTGACACCTTTTAATTGACAATGACAACTCCCATTTTCTATCTATTTCTTCTTTCTATAATATACACTTCTGTAGAAGTTATCCAAATATAAGAAGCACTATTCATTTTTTATGGAAAATGAAAAGAGAGGAATTACGCGTCAATTCTGGTCGATTGTTGATCAAAGAGTCATTAGTTCTTAGAGCCTATGAACTATCTTTGAATACCACAATACATCCAGTGTCGTCAATGATTATTTATTTAGACGGCTTTCCTAGAAAATAAATTTTTTTTTTGTATATAAACTTTTTTTTATTCTAATGCAGAACAAATCGAGACAATTGTCACATTACATGTTCATAGTTTGCTTTGATACGTGACTAAGAAATCTCAAGTCTATATCGTTACTGTAAAGATGTGGGGGAGAAAAATATATACGAGGGAGAGGAACAAAAATAAGTATAAAATTATTTGTAAAAAAAAATGATGGAAACTGCTGTTATTTCTCTGTTCTTTTCGTCTACTATTTGCTTGGAATTTTTATAAACAAACTATTCAGTATTAGTATTATTATAAATCATTCATTTGTAGAGAAAATTAATTATCTACTCTTATGGTTAAACATATTATCTATATATAAATATAAAAGATCTTAAGAGTTTAACAGGTTTAATATCCGTTATATAATGAAGGAAAAGCAGAACGTCCGAAACAGAAAAAGAGACAAAAATAAGTATATAGAATAATTATTTGTAAAAAAAATGATGAAAACTGCTATTATTTTCTCGTATCACCGATAAAAAAAAATTAAAGTTTGTTTAGAGTTAAAGAAAAGTGCTTTTTCGTATTCAGCACACTTGATAACCTCGAAAATTTTCTATTTTTAGCAAGAGATACCGTCAAAAAGTTAAGAAAAATTTGCAAACAAATTGATGCAGAAAAATCCCCATGGCAAAATTATATAATTTTAAAAATTTTTCTTAACTTTTTGGCGGTATCCTTCGCTAAAAATAGAAAATTTTCCAGGTTATCAAGTGTGCTGAATACGAAAAAGTACTTTTCTTTAACTCTAAATGAACTAAAATTTTTTTTCGGTGATATGCTGTTATTTTTATCTACTATTTGCTTGAAATTTTTATAAACAAACCATTCAATTGAATCATTTTTTAAGGTGAAAAGTTTCAAAATAGATAATAAGATATAAACCACCTTTATCATAATGAAAAATATCGCTATTTTCTGTTAGAGACGTTTCGTCTTTATTCAAAAGACAGCATCAGTCAAATGTAACACTCGATCTTCAGAATCAACTATCGAGTGTCCCATTTGACTGATGATGTCTTTTGAATAAAAACCATTCAATATTTGTATTATTATAAATCATTCATATGTACGTGTTCATCGTTATTATTTCTGCTCATTCAACAATAATACATCCTGTTTATTGTTAATATTTTAATATTTCAGTCTCTCTGATTAAAAGCAAAAATGTATTATATACTTTTTTTCCTCACTTTAAGTATTTCATCTGGCGAATCACACTGGCTGATTCAGTTAATAATGCGGTGCAAGTTTCAACATTTCTGTCTTGACACCATGCCGTCTCTTGTCACAACAACAAGAAACGTAACGTCAGATTTTTCCTTCTTATGTCAAGACTCGGCTATTTTATTTTATATTTTATTATAATGAATATTAAGGAAACACCCATTGGTTAGATTGACAAATATCGACCAGAAAAGGTTTCGCATTATCGGCGTCATAGATAGACAAACATCGACATTTACGATCTTTAGTATTTAGGGACCAGGATCATTTCTCTTATAAAAGGTAACTTGGAACCTCATTTTTTCAAGGGATATACAGCAAAAAGAAAAGTCTTTCTTGTGATATGGTTGTGAAACTCCAAGTCGCTTTGTGTACTCATAGAAGACTGCTAAAAAAACGACTTTTAGTTTTTTTACAGATGCTAAAAGAACCAAAACAAAAGGAAAAGTCAAACCTAAATAGTGGATTAGAATGGTCTTTCTACATCGTATTTGATGGTGTGCAAATCAACCGTAATAGGTTTTAAGTAAAAGTATAATAATCTGAATTTAGAATGGGATTCTAGCCTTTTTTGCAACTCTGGCATCGTTTTTCTCGACAAAATCGAATTCGCATGAACTCTGACATTTTTTTCCACTATCTTAACCGTTAGAACTGCCAAAGCGCACAAGAATTAGTTTTGTCCATGGAGTTTCTAAAATGACCAAATTCCGGAAGAAACACGATCAATTTTCATTCACGTCGTACCAGCCTTGAAACAGATTCATTGGATACTGTATAGTTCGATTCTTTGATTATCTACAATGTCCTCTTATATATACTGGAGAAGATAGCTTTCACACAAACATTGAAAATCCCGTGCATTTGAACAAGATGGTTCCAACGAGACAGATATTTACTTTATGGTTTCAATAAGAGATAGATCAAGATTAAATCAAATCGATTCTTTTTTTAATAAATTTTCTTTGAATTCGTTTCCTCTAGCAATTTTTTAAATCAGTAAACAGCCACGGCTATAAGGTTACAAAAACCTTTAAATTTGAAGAGAAACGGTTCAAAATTCAATGGGATTCTGAACCAAAAAATAAACGACCTGATGGTTTTTCTAACCAGTAAAAATTTCCTTATATATGGCAACCAGTATTACCAATAGCAATAAAAAGATATTCATTTTTCCAACAAGAAAGCGTTTCGGTTAAAATGTTTATTAGAGCGACAGAAGTTTTTGTTTATTTATACTGAGATTCATTCTGTTTACACAAATAAAATGATATATTGCTAAAATAAGTTACAAGTAAATACGTTTAATCGTCATCATCTTCATCCTCATCCATTTGTATGCCTGAACGTACGTAACCTTTATTTTGTAAACTTTGCATTAATTCTTTCACTTTTTCCGGCGAATCGACATAATGGTGTTTTACTTTAATTTTATCAAATCCGCGAATTAAATTTATCGATTTATCACTTTGTTTAACAGCTTGTTTTATCGTATTCCGCTTTAGTGTTGGATGAATTTTTGATGTATCATCAAGCATTCGTTGAGAAATGTGTCCGTTGCCAACTTGTGTTGTTGTATGTTCCATTACTGGTTCGGGCGGTGGAGGTGGCACAAGATGAGATCCATCATAATAAACAGGATGAGGAATCATAGGAGGTGGATATGCATATGGATAATAGTAAACTGGTGGAGGATTAATAAGTATTTGTGGTTTGTCAGTCTGAATATAATGATGAGAAACACGCCGACCACTGTCGGGCTGTTTAGGCGAAACCTCACGATTATCTTCAACCAAACGTCCTCTACTACGTTGATAATGTTTTTCGGCCGTGCCACCAACTTCCCATTTTAAATTGAAGACAGATTTGTCAGAGTTTGTTAAAAATGATTTTTTATTTGTTCTAGGCGAATAATGTTCAGCATTAGATACTTGTTTGATTTTGTTACTTTTAATTTTATCATCTGGAACAGCAACTATATACGTTCGACCCTGTTGAATTAAAATCGTATATGTAAATGTTCTCGTAAACGTAATCTATATAGCCTAGTAAGGAGCCTTATAATACTACTTTATTTCGACAAACCAACTATCTGTGAGAGCCTTATCTTGAGAGATTGACATAAGACTCCAATATATACGTGTCGTACAGTCTTCAAACAGTATGCCTAAGAACGGGCGAAAAAATTAAAATGGCAATGGAATGAAAATTATTTGTTATCTCCAAGTCTTACCGTTTAAGAGTTTTCCAGAGACCAAAGTCAAAAAAGGACCCGAAGTATTTCCCAAGATTTCTTTTTTATACTTCAAGCTAGAGAGTTCGGATTTGTTTTATTTTAAACTAGACACCTAACTACATGGGCTGATCGGCGCCAATTTTTCAATTAAGGCTTTGGTGGTTTCTGGACAACCAACAACCTCAAAAACGTTTTCTGGTTTTCTAGAAATTCTCAGTTCTCAACTAGGACCTAATTGATAAATCGGCGCCAGTCAGCCCATGTATTTTAGGTATCTAGTTTAAAATAAAACAAAGCCGAACTCTCTAACTTGCAGTATATTAGAAAATCTTGGGAAATACTTTAGGTGTAACTCTCATGTAGAGAAAACGCTATATAAAATGCTCAATTTTAGGACTTGTAGGAAAATGCTTCTAACTTTTTTGACGCAAGGTCTTATTTTTGATCAGAAAAGTTTTCTCTACAAATCAACACGTTGAGAAAAAAGTTTAATTACAGAAGTATCCAGGAAAAAGCTATTATCTGAAGGCCCGGTTTTTCGAGGCTCCTAGAAAACTTGCTCGAAAGCCGCGAAAAATCACTTCTATAACCGAAAGTGATACAGATTGTGAAAGTAGACACTTCCCGCTATCTTTCCATGTGCCTATCTCTTGACCAAGAACCATCATTTCTGATGTGAGCGGGAGAGGGGGAGGAGGCGCCTTAAGGAAGTTTGCGATAGATAAGTCGAATAAGACTTTCTATGTTTGAACTTTTACGGTCGCTCTAATCAAGGGAAAAAACTCATTTGTTTTCGAATCGTATTCATCAAGTTAAGTTAGTATCAATTAAACTTCGAACATCTGTGTTAGAGGACAACTGTAAACTGATCTACGCTAGCTGAGAGTCTTCTATAACCCGTGGAACTTTTTAGTTTAGAGAGTCCTCTATTTAAACTCTTCAAGCTTTGAGTTAACTGTACAATATTTGAAGAACATTTCGATACGTGAGAGGGATTGGTTAGACAACATCCGACTATGGTGAATCATATACTAGTAATACTAGTGGGAAGTCTTCCTGATCACTTTTCTCTCAATTGGGCACAGGTACCTGCCTGTTGTCTCGTTAATATTAACTTTACTTGATGAGAATGAATCAAACACAAATGATTTGTTTTCCATTGATTAGAGCGGTCGTAAAAGTCTGACCATAGAAATCTGGCTTACCTATCTGAAACTTCCTTAAACGTACGTAAATTTTGCCATTTTGTAGATTTTCGTCCGTTCTTAGGTGCTTTCAAGTCTGGACGAAAAGACCATCTTGGTCTACATTTCGTTCGAAATGTTGAATATACCTTACTTTTCTCGTTATTGTCATGTTCGAGTATAACAAGAATAACCTGGGCAAGTATCGAACGCAATATCTTTTTATTTTTGATACGATATTAACAATAAAAAGGCGTTCACTTATTGTAGTTGATTTTGCACTATTAACTTATTCTAAAGCGAGAATATTGTAGAAAATTGCATTACAGCTATAATACACTTAAATTTGTATTGACGACTCATTCCTCTTTAAACAAAAGCAAAAAAATAGAAAAGTTCAAAACAACAAAAAAAGAAACAGAAATAAAAGTACTTAGCTATGCTTTGTTGGTTCTCGAAATTTCTGATTATTTATGCAACAAATCGAAAGTTCTTTTATTTTATGTGGATCCTACATTTTACAATCTAGCTTAAAGTACGGATTTCATCCTTTTCTGATCGCGCTAAAATACGCTCTATAATCAATGTTAAGCAGTCTTTGGTCATATTACAGTATAAGTAGGTAGACAAAAAAGTGATGACTTCACCCGCATCCAGTACAATTTTTGTCGATATAGAAAACGGAGAATACTACATGTAGCCAATGTGAATGAGAATAGTGGTTTGGATAAAATAATAATTTATATGAAAGAAAAGGAATTAACGTCTAATGCTCATGAATATAGATAGAATGCATAATATTTCTAAATAAAATAGCCATCGATTATTGTTTCCACTATTACATAGATCATTTGAACAAAAACAATAGACTTTATGCTTTGTTTTTGTTGTTCTTATTGTATGACAACCGGATTTTGTAGTAATTTTAATCGATTGTAAATGTTCTAATTCAGTTTGAGATACACATTTTCGTATTGTGGGTGTACGTTCATCTTTTAATAACTCCTCTTTTGTTCGTGCTTCAATTTTTTCATAGGCTTTCAAACATTTTCCATCACATTCTTCTTCAACATACGATGGTGATAATGCAAATTTTTTAATACATGCATTTTCTTTTGTTTCAACATCTGAATGATGACATTTATAACAACGTCGAGGACGATTTAATGATGAATAAAATTGTTTTGATGGGACAAATTTATGATTTGAAGAATTTGGATAATATAATTGACAACTGATAAATGAGCAAAATGGAACAGTTAATAGTAATAACAAACTCAAGTTCATTTTTCTTTTTTTTAAAGAAGAAACATAATGTCATTGATGCAAGTAGAGAGATGTTCAACACTTTTCTATTTCTCTTTCTTTCGTTCATTAAACAATGTTGTTTACAGTACGTGATCAGATAGACGTACAATTCGTAATCCCTTACTCGATTTTATTGTACATGTTTCTTGAGGGAAGAGAATAGATAGGAGACAACAAAAAAAAATCGTTTATTTGTATTAGAACCAAAAAAGAAAAAATGTAGACTCAATGTAAGTTGTCCAATTGTACCATTCATTATAATTGAAAACATTTTATATCGTAAAAGAAGCGACGCTTACTTATCTTTCATACGTCAATGGCATTTTTAGCGATCGTTATTGTCTACATCTCTAAATTAGAGAATGTTTGTCGATTTTAGATGTTTTCTGTCCACTAAACAATTTATTAAATGCAATTATACATAAATGCATACAAAAAAAACCCGCAAAAATCACAATGTGATGGAATTTACTGTCTGACTGTATTAGATGATCTTGAAACCGGTAGAGGACACAATATGACAGTGTTTTAATTAAAATTGTACAGTATTTTGAGTAAATACTTCATTTAATTGTTGACTAACACGAATGAATGTTGTACGTCTACTCAGTTCTTTTAATTTTGATGCACCAACGTAGGTGCAACAACTTCTTACTCCACCTAGAATATCTTGTGCTGTTGAACTAACATTACCACGATAGGGTACTTCGACAGTTTTGCCTTCGGATGCACGATATTCTGCCACACCACCGCTATGTTTATCCATGGCTGTTTTGGATGACATACCGTAGAACAATTTATATTTTCGTCCATTTCGTTCAATAATCTCACCTGTACCACTTTCATCATGACCTTATAACGAAATAAATTTAAATTTAGTAACAAATAAAATGTTAAATACAGAAAATTACCGGCCAACATGCCGCCAAGCATCACAAAATCTGCACCAGCTCCGAATGCTTTAGCAACATCGCCAGAATTTGTACAACCACCATCCTTTAAAATAAAAAATAAAAAAAATTTCTCTTAAGTACAAAATTGACGATAAAATGAAAACTTACGCTAACAATATGACCGCCTAAACCATGAGCTGAAATAAAATTAAATCTATTTAACTAATAGCTCTAAATAAGAGAAAAACTATCGAACCTGCATCACTACATTCTAATACACATGATAATTGTGGATAACCAACACCTGTTTTCATACGTGTTGTACATACAGAGCCTAACATAATGAAGATGAATCAAAATAAATGTGTAGATATGACAAGTATTTTGTACCTGGTCCAATCCCTACTTTGACTATATCTGCTCCAGATAAAAGTAATTCTTCTACCATTTCACAAGTAACAACATTACCAGCCTAGAAAGAAAAAAAAACAAAAATAATAAATTAGATTTTTGTGTATTTAATTTAAATATATTTTCTTTTTTCAAATTTAAACTAACAAATATTGTTTTATCTGGAAATTCTTTTCGAACAAGACGAACAAATTCTACAAAATGTTCCGAATAACCATTGGCAACATCAACACATATATATTCAATTTTTGGTATTTCTGCAATAATTTCACGTAATTTCTTGAAATCAGCTTCGGTCATACCACAAGATACTGCAACATTCTAAATAGAATTCATTTATTTAAAAAGTCTATTTTAATAATATTATACTAGATATCTTACTTGTAAGACTTCAGGATTTGTTGTAGCAAATGTTTTCCATTGTTCAACAGTATAATGTTTATGAATAGTTGTAAATATTTTTAACTAAAAATAATCTCAGTAATATTAAATGATTTTTCTATTTTCTTATTTTTATACCTTGGCTAATTGACATGCCATTTCAAATGTGCCAACAGTATCCATATTTGATGCAATAATTGGAATACCAGAATATGTCTTTTTACTATTACGGAATATAAATTCACGAGTTAAATCAACCTAAAAAAAAGTGAATAATAAAAATAATAATAAATAATTATTTTATTTTAATTTTTTTGTTCTATATTTTACATCGGCACGACTTTTCAGTGTACTTCGTTTTGGACGAATTAAAACATCCTTGAAATCCAATTTGATTTCATTATCAATTCGTGGCATGTTGCTTCTTTGATCTTAGCTCTAAAAGAAGATTAAAAAAAAATTTGATCTTTTTGTTTTTGTTCTTCAGAGAATATATTTTAAAAAAAAAATAATAGAAATAGCACATCGATCAACAACAATAATAAAAAAAGAAATATCAAAAAAAAAGTTCTTATTTCTTTCAACGTTAAGAGCGTAACTTAGTTTTTATAATACTCTGTTAACATTACCTGCATATATCAACAGTCTACTATTTCAAAAGTAAAACTTACTAATCTATCAAAACAATTTATTTATATCAAAAACATAACATGTTAACAAATAACAACTAGAAAAGAGGATAACAAAATAAATATAGTTCAAAGAGGAGGCCATAATAGTTTAACTTCATTGTGTAACGATTCTGGTATCCAATCACAATAAATATCAAGAAGATCTAAAAATATATATACATCACATACACACACACACACACATGTACATTGTTTAGTCTAATTATTATTTTTTTATCTTCTATTATTTATTACTTACATTTTGTCTCACTTTTCCATACATTTAACAAATTTTTTTTATTATAAATTTTTTTTATAACTAAAGCATTCAATAACATTTCTGTACGTTTCATTAAATTTGCCCACGATTTAACCATGGAATTTGATGAACACAATAATACGGGTTTAAACTTTTCTAATTTTAAACAAATTTGACCATCGAGAAAAAATTTTCCAAACCAACGATAACGATCAATTGTATCAGGATAATCTGTTTCAATTGCTTTTGGTAATGTCCAAGTTAAACGACCTTTACAAAAAAAAGAGATAAAAATAGACACATATCTAATGAATGTGAATGGAATAAGAATCTTAACACATACCAATAGTAGCTTTTCTATGACACATTATTTTATCATTATTAGAATCATAACGTGGTGATGGATCGTCTTCAGGCAGACCAAATTGACAAATATGAGGATTTAATTGAGGAATCCATTCTATATCAATTGAACATAAACCTAGAAAACAGATATATTACATTTCATTTTATTTACTCAAAAATGTTAGATATTCAGTCAATTATTTTGATTATATCAAAAATATCTTTGATTCTCTATGTTGACTTAAAAATTACCTCTCATATACATTCGACTTGTTTCATGTATATCTTGATAGCAAACAAATGATGGCATTTCATTAAGTAAAACCGATGATGGATGAACGAAAACCGATTCTTCGAGAACTAACGTCTAAATTGAATGCAAAGAAGATTGATAAAAGCAATACAGAATTAATAAATAATCCTTATTTTACCTGATACGCATTATAAACTTTTTTACCATTAATTATAATTGGTTGTTCAATTTTTCTGAAAAACAAAAAATGAAATTTAACTATATTTCACTTTACATTGATTATTTTTAGATTTTTTTCTTACTTAGCCAATCGATCAACCATACCGGCTGCCATTATTTTTCTTAAGAGTAAAATTTGTTGATCGTTTGGTGGTGTCATTTTTGCGTCAAGATACAATGCAGAACTCATATCTGGTATAACTGATTTGACTAAACAAGTAGTCAATAAAAAATATTTCAAAACATGTAAATACATAGGAATTTTTTTTCAATTTCTCACCAATATTTGTTAATTGTTTTCGAATTTTTCGTACTTCACTAATGGCTTTAAAACGGATACCGTATCGATCACATACTGTTTGGTCACAATTTGAATATTCCACAGCTCCAACGGCTTTTAGAAGAACCATCACATCACCAAAATATAATGATTCACCTTGTCCAATCCATTGTCGACGATAGTCATCTAGATTAATTTTATTCTCTTGACTTGTCTAAAATGTATTTTTAACTCATAATAATCCAAAGGTCATACGTTAAGTTCTTTTATCGTTCTAATGATATATAAATTATTTACACACTACAAAATAACTTAACTTGTTTTTTATTATTATGTAGCGTCCCGATGAATGCCTGTTAGCATAGATACTTCACTACTGCACGTTTCCCGTCTTCTTATACCATGGAAGAAAAGCATGAAAATTACTCCTTATGTACAGAATACGGACAACAAAATGCCATGATGTACGGATATGTGATAATATAAACATATTATTGTAGTTGGCATAGAGCCACATAATAAAAAGTATTATGTAAGAAAAACACTATCCGATTTGTATATACCTTTGTACCAAATTGCTCAAAACTTTTGAGACTTACAGTGTCTGCGTTAACAGACATTCATCAGGACACTACAATAATAAAAAACATCCCAAGTTCTTCTGATGCTTCGAAACGATTGTTGTAACACTTACGAGGGAACCTCTCGAGGTGATAAAACGCTTTTTGATCGAAATCTAGTGGGTTATAGGTTATCGACCATGCTGATTTCGAATATGGTTATGGGAGCTGCCCTTAACTGTACGAAGATCCGGTTTTCTGGAAAACTAGGTTATCAGAAACTTTAAAAGAAGACCAAAACCTTTCTTAATGAAGCATGATTGTAGACTGCAAGTTTCTGATTAAAATGAGATATCGCCCAGCTCTACACTACCTTTTTTTGCAAAGTTATAGAATTTACAAGAAAA
>CAJNOQ010005140.1:0-15939 GCA_905250885.1 Didymodactylos carnosus | reverse complement strand
TACTCGTCTAGTTGATGCTGCTTTGCAGAGACGTCCGCTTTAGCTGAAAGTTCTAAATTTGAAAATAAGCGATATTGTGCGCTGCGGATGGTCGCTGTGATATACGTTCTAATGAGAGAAAATAAATCTTCTGCGCATAAACTGTAAATCTCAGAGCCTATATAATTCCCAAACTCTGAGTTCTGAAAAGTTGAAGAACATCATTTAGAGCTTTAGACTCTTAGACGTCGTTGGAATAGTTGGTTGAACTCCCTCTGTAATGACAGACAAAACAGAAACAGGAACTACGGTATGAGCGGGCGTTCGCTCAAACTGCTCGTCGGAACGGGTGGTTGAACTCCCTCTGAAATCAACAGAAAAATGTAACAGAGAACAACTAGGTGAACGGGCGTTAATAGACCATGTGGAGCGGCTTGTTGAACTCCTCTTAACTTGAACAGAAAAGGACAGTTGTGAGCTAGTTCTTGAACGTCCGTTTTATGGATTCTGCGAAACGGGCTTTTGAACTCCATTAAATACAAATTTCTGAACGGGTGTGAAATGGACAAATTTGAAAAATTTTATCAGTCTTGAACGGGATTGGAATGAGATTCCGACGCATGTTTCATGTTTTTTTTCGCTCTTGGATTTAGAAGGAAAACGAGAGCAAAAAAAAGGATGAGCGCATGATCACGTCTGTGTTGTTGGTCATTAATCTGAGTCGATAAAATCACGTTTTATCGGCCCCTGAGTAGTCTGTCGCGCAAAATCGTTTTATCGTTTAGATTAAAAATAGGTTACCAAAATCGTAACTTCTAATCTAACCCGTAAAAACTTCCTTAATCTAAACGTGTGTTATGTGAGGTTTGACCTGCAGGACTCTTGTTTACAATTCTTTCGTTTAACTTTATTTGACTCCTTAAAGTGTTGGATTATGCAACATGTTTCTTCACAGTGAGTAGTCTGTAAATAGTAGTTAAATTTTTATATGATACGTAGGTGTTCAGAAAAAAACGAAGCAAATGAAATCGCAATTAATTATTTTCTTCATTATTTCATTTTGTGTGCTATCTATAAAAATATATATGATACCAATAAATGTATAAAAACATTTGATAGTAACAAAAAGATAAAAGATTTAATGAAAATCGTAACAGACGACAAATTATTATGGTATCATTTTCTGTTTACATATTGTATAATCAATCATATATTTCCCGAAAGAAATGTTCTAGAATTTATGTTTATATTAGTCATTAATCAAAATCACTTTAGGGTTTTTGCCAAGCCAATTATCTTTATCTCTACTTCAACAGAAGGAGAGACAAAAGAACAATATTTATATATAACGTTAACTTTAAGCAATGTATCAATAAATGACTATACTAGTAGATTAATACGTCTCATTTATTTCTCTATCTTTTAACGAATATATTTGTATTTAAAAAAGAAAAAATGTATCGTTGCGATAATTGCTGCGATACTGAAGCTCGTAAAATGAATCGTCAAATTGAAAAACAACTACGAATCGCTAAGAAAAATCGAGGACGAGAATTAAAATTACTGCTATTAGGCACTGGAGAAAGTGGCAAAAGTACATTTATCAAACAGATGAGAATTATTCATGGATGTGGTTATTCTGATGCTGATAAACGTTTATTTATCAAATTTATCTATGAGAATATATTTAAGGCCATGAATTCAATGATACAAGCCATGGATATATTAAAAATCTCTTATGTAGATAAGTGTAATGAAGAGCATGCTTCTTTCGTTTATATTGTCGACTATAAAATGATGCCGACATCTGAATTCTTTCACTACGTTAAAGCAATAAAAAGTTTATGGAACGATGAAGGAATCAAAGAATGTTATCAGAGAAGACGAGAATACCAGTTAATCGATTCAGCCAAATACTATTTGGATAGTATTGATCGTATTGTCGAAACGGATTACGTTCCAAATGAACAAGATATACTTCGAGTTCGAGTGCCTACAACCGGAATTATTGAATATCCATTTATTTTGGACAATATTCTATTTCGAATAGTAGACGTCGGTGGACAACGTTCCGAGAGGCGAAAATGGATACATTGTTTTGAAAATGTGGCATCGGTTATATTCTTTGCTACACTAAATGAATATGATCAAATGCTTGTAAAATCATCGACTATAAATGAAAATCAGATGGAAGAGAGTAAAGCATTATTTCATACAATCATTACATGTCCATGGTTTACTCGTTCATCAATAATTCTATTCTTAAACAAAACAGATTTATTAAAAGAAAAAATAATGTATTCACATTTGGTCGATTATTTTCCCGAGTTTCAAGGTTCGAAACGAGATGTCGAAGCTGCGAAAGAGTTTATTCTAAACATGTATTTAGATTTAAAAGACGAGAATGATAAAATTCTTTATTCACACTTTACATGTGCAACTGATACTAACGGTATTCGCTTTCTATTTGCTGCTATCAAAAATGACGTTTTGTACAAGAATATGGATGAGCTTAATTTAAATTAATTGTTGTTATAGTATACTTTTGTTATCGTGTGGGTATTTAATTCCTAATATTTTAATCATGCTACTACAAAACACATTCGTATTATAATTATTATTATTATTTTACATTTTGTATAAACTAGAACGAAAAACGTGCATCTTTTTATTTTAGGTATCCGAGTCGTATAAATCGTTTGTTCTTTCACAAACAAAAAGATCTCTACCATTAGAAAATTTGGTGCTCGCCCCGAACAAAATTAGATAGAAATTGGGTGCCAGATACCAAATTTCTGGGTGATTCAGCAGATACCGCGTTCCTTTTAATTCCATTTTGAGTTCTTCTCTATCGTCGACATAAACTACATGATTTTTGCCAATGAGAAACATAAAATTTAGACAAAAATCACATGGATTATGTCGACGCAAGAGAAGAAGTCAAAATGGAATTAAAAGGAACCGGGTATGTAATTCACCAACAAATTTGGTACCTAGCACCCAATTTCTGTCTAATCTGGTTCAGCACGGAGTGAGCACCAAATTTCCTAATGGAGAACATCTTCCAAAGGCTGAATTTTTCATTTCTACTCTACGAACTGTTACAATAACAAAAATGCACTACCACTGGCAAGTTTTAAAATTTATGGGATAGCGCCTTCCAACTGCAAATATCTTGGCTACGCCACTAATCTCGTAATTCAAGTGATGTTCTGTTTCTCAAGATGCGAACGGTACTTTCACTTTTCAATTGTTTGCCATTACTCGTAATCAGTGTAATCACAATCACCCAGCTCAACCGGGACGGTCGTTAACGATCAGCTATAAAAAAATCGTTAACGTTAAATTAATGGTGTAAAAATGGTTCGTAAAAACGGTCCTTTCGGAATCGTTCTGCATCAAATGGTTAATAGCCAAAGAAGAATGTAATTGTTGCACACGTTTTATTTCAGCAAATGAACAACTATATATAGTACAGATTAGCTACAGGAACCGCACTCAGGGAACCTGGAAAAAATACCTGTTGTACAAGAGACAGAAAGAGAGTGTGAGAGAGAGAAGAATACGAAGGAAAAATACCCATCGAAGAGTGAACAGAAAGAGAAACATATATCATTGAAAAGCAGAAGAGTGAATTAACAGAAGAACAGAAAGAGAAAATAACCATCTAGTGAAGAGAACATGTGTATTGAAAGATGACAACTGCTGGTATGAGATTTGGTTTACACTTCCTAACACTGTATACCATATATGTACCGTTTTGTCGACAGGTCACTCATCCCTTTTATGTTGTTATCACTGCTAGTATATATGCAACGCTGACTTTCTCGAATAAGTTAGAATTTTTGCTTTCCTCGTATATACAACGTCAATGAAACTTGATTAGATGAAGTGACCATTTGTCTTGGTCTTAATAACTTACTAAAGATAGTATTGTGATTCTAGATACCAGAAATGGTACTAAGGACTAAATTGTGCTACAAACAATATTTTACAGATAGCCAGTGAAAAACAAGACTTTTAAATGCAGCATTTATAAAAAGTTGCATTAATGATGAAACAGTAATTTGTAAAAAAAGACAATCGTAAAACGACCTAAAAATCGTCCGAGTTAAACAACGGAAAACCGGTCTGTTAATGACACCTTTTTCATGAACCTGAAGGCTTGTCCACGTAACGGAACACTTCGCTGATCAAGTTTTTGAAAAATGATTTTCCGATATCGAAAGTTTTGAACACATGATTAGATGCAGTTTCTAATTCTTAGAACCCGTTTGAAACTCGTTTTTCAAAAAAGGTCATCTTTCATCCAAAAAACCTGGTTTTGAACTTTCAGAAATCGGATTTTTAATGTTTTAACCCAAAACACTTTTTAAAACAAATTTCTAAAAATATGCTTTTGTAGATAATTGAATTCTCTACAAAATGGCGTATGCTACTGTAACAAGTTTACTTGCTAGGTACAATTTGTACATAGTTGTAAAATTTCCGACTTACTGTCTTCTTTGCGTCTACAGCGCCACGAGCAACAACAATGAGTCATTTTCTGTTATCATTACACAGACAGCAGAAACAAGAAGAAAATGTCAGTAGTAGTTTGATAGAATCATCATTGTCTCCCAGAAAATATCAGTTAGTTTGAGAAATGCGCAGTTCAGCGCAAGCCATTACCTTTTCTCTCTGAAGTCGAACCAAAATGTTCCGAAGCAGAAAAGGGAATCGTGCATTTCTTTTGCTATCGAAGAGTGATTTGCAATATCTTGAAATATTCAAAGGGACTAAAAAAAAGGGGGAGAGAAACTAATAGACGACTTTTCCACCTTAAATGTCGCTGTCCAAACGACCGTCTACTCCATCGAACACTGCTATACAGTGTATATCATAGTCTGGAGCATAGATCTTGTTCTCATTTAAATTCCAAGGTAACCCAGTCGGTCTTCTCACCGTATTGATATTGTCGTCTGTTATAGTTTTTGTCTACTATGATAAACGTCAATCCAGGGGTGTTGAGACTGAACATCTGTACACTTTAATTGTTGCTATCTGTTACACCTAACGTATCGTTATCATAGACAAGAACATCTTGTGGATGGGAAAACTGGCCTCTTCCTAGCGTTTCTTTCTATTTTTTTGTACAGAAATTCTGTTGAAGAAACGTCCAGAGCATCGTCGTTGGTTAGTCGAATTAGTCGAATTTTTTTTAATCGATTTTAAGAAGTACCTATATATCAACCATTACTTAATTATTTTGAAGACACATATTTAGGTAGACATCATTAGAAAATTATGTACTTTTGTCGCACTGTACCAAATTAGGTAAAAATTGGGCGCTATGTGCAAAATTTTTCGGTGAATCCGACAGCGGGTTCCTTATAATTATACTTTGACTTCTTTTCTGGTGTCGACATAATCTACGTGGTTTTTGCCTAAATTTTATTTGGCGCTTTTTTTTCAACCAATGAGAAAAATAAAATTTAGGCAAAAACCACGTAGATTATGTCGACACCAGAAAAGAAATCAAAGTATAAATATAAGGAACCCGCTGTCGGATTCACCGAAAAATTTTGCACATAGAGCCCAATTTTTACCTAATTTGGTGCAACCCGGCAAAAGTACCTAATTTTCTAATGTCGACCAACAGATAGATCAGATCCATTATTCCCAATTAAATTTTGGAATATGCATTAAAGAATAACTAAACTGTCGAATCTTAACATAGTAAGATTTTCTATTTTGATTGATTTTGTTTTGCTTTCGATCGTCAGTTAAATTGCTAATATTTTCCTCATATAGTTTATTTAAATGTTTGTCGATGATTGCATCCACAAATCCTTTTGAATAGCCGTTTCATGCTATCATCTTTCGTATGTAGTCAAATTCCTCATTTAATAGATGAAAGTCAGACTAAATTCGAATTACTCTTTGATCTAATGAGCTAACTGCTGTTTTTTTATATGCTTTCGGCACAATACTATCTCATTTTATCATGAGACGGGTCGTTATTTTTTTCCGAAAGGCACTCGTCGTACAACCATCATCTGTTCATTTTAATGGAATTTTGTTATAATGTTCTTTCTCGAAAGTGAATTTTATCGAGGGATGTAGTTTATTTAATGGGTGAGTCTATTGCCACTTCCTCGGCGTGTCAACAAGGAGCTCGTTTCAGTGCTTCATTCAAGAGCTTCATTTCAGTTACGTATCTATTACTCCAAGAACAGGACAGGAGTAAAAAGGTTTCAAACAAAAACATAAGACATAAAAATCCATTTAATCCATCTGAGGTGTTCCAACGATACTCCGTCTGATGAGGGGAAGGATTTTTTAATTAGGTTCTAGTTCTGTAGAAAACCTCGTGTATCTGGAACACCCCTGATTTTATTTCAAGGTTTTAGAGGTTTCGACACTCCTCAAAATTAAATAAAGCAAAAATAAAAAAAGTTCCTTCCCTCATATGAAGTGGTAAATAGCCAAGGGGGAAAAATCTCACTTCAAGTGTGTGCACTTATGACCGAAGTGATACTTCGGTCATAAGAGCTCTGACATAATTTAGATTGATCTTGACTGGATTATGAATTTTCTAATTATACTCGAAAATAGGCAGCAATGAGTTATTCCACCTAATATAGGTATGAAGGGTGATTAAAATAAGACATCGCCCAGCTCTACACGACCTTTCTTTGCAAAGCTATGGAACTTACAGGGAAAGCCCTAAATGTCCATTGTCAGCTCAAAGCTACAGAAATAAGAAGAAATTAATTTAGGGATTTTCTTGTAAATTCTATAACTTTGCGAAGAAACATCGTGTAGAGGTGGGAGATGCCTCATTTTAATCAGAAATTTGCGGGTTACAATCATGCTTCATTAAAAAGGAGGTTTTGGTTATTCTTTAGAGTTTCTAAAAACTGGTTTTCCAGAAAACCGGGTCTTCAGAAGCCATACGCGCGCGCCTTTTTGGGTATTTACTATCTCACTGAGGTCTATCGATCCATGTACAAATCGCTGGAATCGGAAGAGAACATCTAGAAAGGTTCTCTCGTAAGTGTCACTTCAGATGATGAAGCGTCACTTCAAGTGAGAGATACTTCGAAGTGTGTGCAGTAAAATTGGACGTTATTTCCCCCTTATAAATAGCTCTCCTTCAACTAAAACAACCCCGGGTTCTGTACCTTGAAGTATAGTGAAAAATAAGTTGCACGGGCAGAGGGCCCGCTTGCGGCCTTGGTCTCTAGAAAGCTCCTGGACGCTGAGGTTTGGCGGCGTAAAAAGAATTTCGCAACTTTACTTTTATGTGCCCAACATTTGTGGAAAGTTTAATAGAAATCTCATGCACTAAATCGAAAATTGATTTTGGAGGGGGGGTGGCCTTAAAGGTACATGTTTCTTGGCAGATAAAAAATTGTAAAAGCTCCAGGCAAAACTTCGATTTTTCTATCAGATGGGGTGCACATCGCTCTTTCATGAGAAAAGCTGATAATGGAGCTTCTAGACAACTAAGTCCTTAGTTTTTAGAAAGTTTTGCAAACCATGTAGCCTGATAGAGCGAAGAATTCTGAGCAAAATCAGACATGTCCCGGCATTCTCTATCAAACAGTTTATAACAGTTGATATTTGCTGTGCGTGAAACAGGTGAAATGATGTAAATACTGGTCGTTTAACGCGAAAAGAGTTCTTTTTGCTAAAATGTTTCCTGGGACGCTGAGAAGGATTTTTAAGATTTAAAAATATGTTAGCGTTAATCGTGGACAAAAACTGCATCAGATGAGTTAACGTAAGACTGATTTGAGCGTGGGCCGATTTTGACTCTTATCGTCTCCGTCCTTTCTCTACAAAAATATAATAAAATATACAATAACCAATTTCTAAAAATATGTTTTTGTAGAGAATTGAATGCTTTACAAAATGGCATATTTGTTTTTGAGTTTACTTGCTATGTGCAATTTGTACATAGTTGTACAGTTTCCTACTTACTATACAATTTTTGAGCTCTTATTTTGATACAGCAACTTGATTTTTGCGCAGATCGATCAAATATACAAAGAACACACGAAGTTGTGAAAATCAAAACTTTACCATCGTGTTAAGTGCCTCAAATATGCTTGATAGAAATGTGCGTAACGCCGTGATGAAAAACGTAACACTGTAACGCTTATATTTTGTGTTTTTCAGGCAAATCTAATAACCTAGGTGAAATATATTTTTACTATTAGAAAGCCCATGAGCTGCTCTACAGGATTGGCTCCAGGAATGTTCTGTTTAGAGAACTATTTTCTCTGCAAATCAGGATTTTCGTAGCAGCACTCTTTAAAAAGGATCCTTTTTGTAACACCGTGATGCAACACTAAAATCTTCCTCAAAGCCCAATTTAACATCCAAAAAGCTTCGTTCTCACAGCATAAGTAGAGCATGATGAATTGCGTCGATTGACGTTTGAACGAACTTTCTAGCTACTTTAGTTTCCGAGATAACCGAAGTTTAATGTGTCAGAAGCGTAACGCCATGAGGTTTGGACAAGTCGCTCACACCAAACCACGCTTATTAGGTATCATTCGACAGAGAATTTTACGGACTACAAAATCGTATATAAAGCAATGCGAGGAAACTGCAACAGATATTCTACCATTGGAAATATGTTTAAGTAGAGAACAAAGCGTTTTAAGTCTTGAATAGAAAGCCTTTTATAATGTTATTGACTTTCAGTATGTTATAGTATTCTTTGAGGCAAAAGCATTCCGTTTTACCTTATTCAGTACATTTAAAATTGCAGAATGTTGATGTGTGACTGTTTTAAAACATATTCGAAACAAAAAAAAAGGATTTTACTATAAATTTCGGGTATATGATGATAGAACAGGGAAAACTTTTTCATTCTTTTCGCTTCTGATATAACACTTCGGTCTAGTTTTAAAAACAACAGTTCATAATTAAAACAGCGTTTTTCATGAGTATTTTCTTCTTTTAAAAATACTCGTACTCGAGAATCTGCGTACTCGTCCATCTCTGCTTCACGAGCAAAAGTATATATTAAATGCCCACAGTCATATACGTATTGTAAAAATGTAATCCTGAATTTCAAAATATTTTCAAGCAATATCATTGATCACATAGTTACTAAATTAATCTGCTATCTTATCACAGCTTCAAAAATTGCTTTTTGTCACCTAGAATGTCCTCCTCCGGTGGCTTTAGTATGATTCACATGACCCCTTTGTTTAAATATCTCGCGTATCTTCGAAGTTCAAAAGTGAAACATGCTATGTGATCATAGCCATTGCTCATGATCATCTCCCGATCTATGCGTGATCATGTTTCACTTTTGAACTGCGGAGGTACGCGAGATATTTGAATAATGACACTAGAAATTATCAGATCCATCAACGTTATGTTGTAGATCGATAGACATCAGCAGCGGGGATAGGATTTCATGAGCAAATAAATAGGTCTCCGCGTGTAATAGTAATTGCAAATTTACTCTGTTCGAGTAGTTATCCTGGTCATCGTTTACTCCTTAAACATTTAATAGTAATAAGATAAGAGTCATATTTGATTCGGGAACGCGAGTATTTGTTCATCTAACGTAAGAAAATCTACAAAAAACTCTAATTATTGTCAAGGTTTAATTCCAAGCAATGTATGAATAGATCTAATTAAACACTTTTATTTCAAAGTCTTTTTTTTAACGATGGTTGTTGCTTTCAATTATTATCGTTTCCCATGAAAAACAGTGGAATATGTAAAGATGATGGTAAACTGATGAAGCTATGTCGTGAATTATGCGAATGGCTGAAAAACGAGCAAAGCTTTTTAATTCATTGTTGTTTTCAACATTGAAGTGAATAGATAGTGCAATGTGCGGGAACAATTCAAGGATGCTCTTGGACGAACGGGAACAATCAGACATGTCGTTTAATCTAAATCGTGAGCGATAACTTGACCTATTGCTCATACAAAACTCTCTTTCTCTAGGTGATGAAGCATTGGAAAGTAAAAATAATTTACATCAACATCGAAAGCCAAACAACGGTCATATCAGGCCGCAACATTGAGGTATGAACGAATCTATTCAGCTGAACGAAAATACAATAATAACTTTCCTTTCCTATTTCGGTTCAGTATTGACAAGTACGGGGAATATTAGACATTTACTACCTTCAACCTGTATAAACTTTATTTATTTTGAAAAAAACTCTTAACATAAGTTCTTCAACGGACACAATAGGTGCTCCCAAGATGTACATTTTTTGCACAGGCTGTCGCCATAAAAACGAAACACACAACACTAAATGAATTTGATCAAATCCTCGTAAGCTGAGACTTTGTTCTTTCGAATAGAAAATTCGAAAAGTTACTCATTAACCAACATTTACGGGAAAGCCTTACAATGGCTCCATATTCGTATATTACCCATCCTCCAAACCAAAAACACAAATCTCAGGTCAAAGAAGAATGGAAACATAATCATCAATCATCTAATCCGACACGTAACTAATGAATGGCTCACACAACAATTCAATTCAAATACCTCATATCTACAACCTACCAAAAGCAAAATCTCAACCTACACACAGAACCACAGATCAACAAGAACATCATCATTGATCACCCACTTGATGAATAATTCCCACAATAATTTCATTCCAAAACCACGTGCCTCCTGATTACCCAACACAAACATCTCAATCTAATACACGCAACATACAAACAATTTCCCTGATCACACAGCTAATGAACGAACACCACGATGGTTCCATCCACATATCTCGCACGTTTCCAGTTCCCAAGTGAAAACCCACTTCACACATAGATCGAGACCTGATTAATCGGAATACTGTTTTGAATAGCCCGAAGATTTTTCTATCAAATGAGGTGTACATCGCCGTTTCCTGAGAAAAGCTGATAATAGGGGAAATCGGAACTCGTCACACTCACTGGTCACTATATGTATGTGCGTCCGTCACACTGCCACATGACTATATGTATGTACGTCCGTCACACTCACTGGGCACTATACGTATGTACATCCGTCACACCTACTGGTCACTATATGTATGTACGTCCGTCACACTCACTGGTCACTATATGTATGTACGTCCGTCACACCCACTGGTCACTATATGTGTGTACGTCTGTCACACTCACTGGTCACTATATGTATGTACGTCCGTCACACCCACTGGTCACTATATGTGTGTACGTCTGTCACACTCACTGGTCACTATATGTATGTACGTCCGTCACATGCGGACGCCGACGCCGACATTTATTTCATATGACCCTAGACTTTCAGTCAAGGGAATAAATTCTATAACTTTGCAAAGAAAGGTCATGTAGAGCTGGGAGATGTCTTATTTTAATCCGAAATTTTTGGGCTACAATTCTGTATCGTTAAGAAAGGTTTGGGTTATTTTCTGAAAAACTGGTTTTCTAGAAGATCGGATCTTTGAAGGGCATTGGGCCACCCCCATGGTCATATTCGGAATCAGCATGATTGATAACCTTTTATACACTAGATTTTCATCAAAAAACGAGGTATTCCCTCGTTGGTGCAAGTACTTGGCCCCAGGTACATTCTCTAGGATAAACACAACGGACAAATTCGTTTTTCGACAAACTTTCATATTATTTTCCGTTTTCAAACATTCACACATATTCTTGATCAACTCGACAAGCGCTATCCGTCAGTATATGAGAAAAAAGATTTCATTTCTATTTCCTTACGAAAAATATTTGATTAGTGACAATTAGCTATGAAAAATGATTAATGAACTTTAATGCACTGATGCAATACGAAGGTCTAACATGCATGGAAAACTACACAAAAATGAATTCTCTATCTGCGTCGAAATAAAAGCATCTTGAGTAGGAGCTGAATTCTACAGGATTCAATCTTGTCTGCTTTAGAGAGCAGGAGCAAAAGCTCTATTTTTAGCCTTTTGTAGACGTCAGATTTCTTCTACAAAATCTGTATCAAAGTTGACTTACTTATCCCTGTCTTGATTCACTGGTTATGATAATAAAAGTTGCGTTTTTAGCTTGTCAGTTTGTTATATCTGTTCTATATCCAACGTCAAACATAATCGAGTATTTCTTTGCGTAACAGATATTTTTCATCCTGTCTCTGTTTGTTTTTGTTAATACATGTGCAGGTCATTAGCGTGACAACAGAATATGAAGACATACGTAGTTTATCAACATTACTAGAATTCATATATGTCGAGAGCTATTTTCATTTCGTCTATAACATTATCAGATATACATATAGATATAAGATAAAAAACTTATACGTAAAAGAATTATACTTGATTTAGTCGACTGCGCAATGAAGGTTCTTCATGTCAGAGCAGCTTTTTATCTGTCACTTTGCTCTGCGGTTCAAAGCAAACAAAGGATATACAGTAAATTTTTTTCCCGAATTAGTTAGAATATGCTGTTAAAAGCATGTTTCTCTTCTCGTTTCTAGAGAGGACACTCAAATATGTTTCCTCATTCGAGCACTGTGATCCGCGTCCACTATGATGATCATTCCTTCAAGTCAGTGATGAGGGCTCCAGCCACTGGTATCATAGGTCAGTGAAAGGATGGTTTCACAAACTTTTGAAATTATTTTTAGTAGTCTCAATGATTCCCTATCGTATGGTCAGCATCTCATTCAAATCTGTGCGTATCAGTCTCCCATCTTCAGTCATCCTTACAGGCAGTTTTTCTCTAATACAAGAATAGTAGAAGTACATATTTATTTAGTAAAACCAATAAAAGATCTACAATGTCAACTTTTGCAATTCTTTCCGAACTCTTTCTATATTTTCTCTATCTAATTTGTCTTTATGTTGTTGATTATAATATAAATCATCTGTAATATTTAAGCGTTTAGCTGCTTCTTTTAAAAATTGAAATCTATGTTGAAAATGGTAAGGTGAACTACTTTGACCAGATGTATATGGAAGTGTTAAACGTGTTGCATTTGTTAATATTAAAGGTAATAAACCATTAGTTACATGCATATTAACCAAATTTAAATAAATATCTTCACCATTCCAATATTTAACACGTGTATTATTAATAAACATATATTCCATTAAATATGAATATTTAAAAAAATTATTACACATAAAACGATCAACTAATAATTGACGAGTTAAACAAACTATAAATGGTTCATGATTTTTTGGGGCTTGTTTCGAATATGTATATCGACGAACACGTGCATCATCATTAAAACAAATTAAACGATGTTTTTCATAAGAAGGTAAATTTTGTTTGGCTTCGATCATTCTAGTTAAGTCAAATTCAGTTATAATTAAATCATCATCTTGTATAATAACCCATTCATATTTTGCCATCCTACAACCATGAAATCTTACTGCTAAACCATATTGTTTATTAGCTTCTGGTTTTTTTATTATTTTTACTTTTCGATGTTTAAATTGAACAAATGTTTTTGGATTTGAATTACATATCCAGATAATAATTTCTTTTATTCTTCGATCATTTACTAATAATTGAACAATTCTTTTAACATATTCTGGACGATTCCAATTCATTATAACAACTGATAAATACGCTGTGATCTCATTATTCTTATTCAATAATAAAATAGGCAAATTAAAATATGAAATGATTGTGACAATTATGAAAGGAAAGTATAGAATGAAGAAACGAAGTTTAAAAATAAAATTGTAACATACAGTCATTTTATAATTATATGTTTATAATCTATCACTACAGAATATTGTGATGTATTATGTGTAGAGTTCCTATTTTCAAGTTTATGTATCATTGAAAGTAAAGCACATTCAACTCTTTAGAAGAAAACTATATTCGGCAAATTTAACAAAAACCGTATGAATTTAACGCTTTTTGCAAAAAGAATTTCTACATTCTGTAAAACAGTGAAATTAGCAGCATGAGAAACAAATATTACTATTTGACGACATAAGAACAAACTGAAATGATTTGCGTTGAAAGCATTTTATTCAAATAATGAAAGGCTTGTTTCTTTCTACGACATTATTTTTTGTGCTTCTATGCAAATATGCAAATATTTGTACGCTTATCCAGTCAGTTACCTATATCTTTTGAAAATTCGTTTTAACGCGGTTTAGCATTCATAGAGCCCGAGAATGTACAGTTTCACCATGAATACGGCGAATTTCCTGAACTTTAAATATACGCCGTACTCAAAACCGCGTTTTTGCCATCAATATTTCGCGAGAAACGCGTTTATTTCCATCGTAACTTTTTAAAAACGCGTTTTCAGTCGCAGTAGACTTTAAGACTCGCAAACGGCACGGAACTTTTTGTGTTTAGGACTCAATTAAACGAATGTAACGCGTTCTGAACACAAATTTTCGCTGCGTGTCGCGTTTTGTGTTCTACATTTGTAGACAGTTGCGTTTCGAGTTTGAATAATTTCAATTTCTCGCGTTTGTAAAAAGCAGATTTCCTTTTCACCCTCACCGAGTACTAAAACGAATTTATTGCACGCAATAAATTCGTTCTGTTCTTGTAGGAATTGCGATTTTTGTTTTCGAAGAAAGTACAACACACTGATTCTCGCGTTTGAATGAAGTTACATTCGTTTCTGTCGTTGAGATGCGTGTTGCAAGTCTTGCGAGTTATATATATTCTCAGTCAAAAATTGCTACTTATTTCGGTTTAGCAGCATTTTCAAGAATTTCTGAGGCTGCCATTGGATTGCACGCAAGAAGTTGCTTCGGGAAAACTTAGTCTTTAACTATATCAGATATACTATGGAGACTTAGGGTTTGTTCTATATCAATTTCGTTTATTGTTCAACGTCACCGAATAGAAATTTAGGTATACATCGAAGATTAGACATGGTAAGTTTAAACAGAATGTAACTGTGTATATAAACGTAGAAGAAATAAGGTTAAACGTGAAATGAGTGTTATCAATAATAGTGGACCAGCTGATTTTGGTCTAATTATTGCTTGTGCTGGTGACGTTAAACGATAGAAAACAAATTCACTACTAGTTGTTAATAAACCATAGACAGGTTTAAAGTCTCTGTACAACTGCTGACAAACAATCATGATAAAAGCTTTATTCTGTCAGAATACAAGGAGAAAAATATTCCATTATAGTATTCTAAACTAAAGCTATCGAAAAACACAAAATTAATCTTGTACGAATAGAGATTCGAACACATGAACTTAGCTTTGCAGTAAACTGTAAAACTAAATTCACTGTTCTGTGTCTATATTCTGTACAACCATTGAAGTTGTGCAATCAACCCGATGTTATCAGTAGTATCTTTTTTGGTATGTTTTTTGTGTTCTGTTTCTGATATAAGCCTTATTCTGTCAGAATACAAGCGGAAAAATATTCCATTTGCTGCCAGTAATTGTGCTCACTGTTCGTTCCTATTGAAATGGATTTTTGCTTCGATTACCATAATTCTGTTTTTTTCCATATTTTCATCATTAGTAACAGTGGTTAATGATGAAGATGAACGATGTGAAATATTGTGTATAATATAATCAGTATAACCATGCATCAACATCACGTCTGATTGTGTATTAGTTGATAAGGTAGGTTGGTTATCAAATAAATCTCTTGTATCCTGACACAATTGCTCTTCTACATAACTAAATAAATCTGGATTCAATTCTAATACTTTATCGATAATTACGTTTATAATCATTCGTCGTCCTGCTTCGTTTTTTCCTCAAGAACAACGACGTGTAACGCATAAATGAACAATAAAAATGAAAATATTGATGAATTGTGTTTTCTGAAACACATTACCTTTCACATTCTGGCGTAAAGATTCACGATCACTTCCATTAAAGTCGTCTATTCGATCAAGAGGAATAATGAATTCATCAAATGGATCTCGTTCAGTTTTTGTTATATATCCAATGCTGTAGAGCAGTTCATTAGTAACAGATCCAAAACCGATTGCTCTTTCGATCGTCAACGCACTCATCATTGCATTAATCC
>CAJNOQ010005139.1:0-15944 GCA_905250885.1 Didymodactylos carnosus | reverse complement strand
AAATTGATCCAGACCTCCATCTCTTATCGTTTAGAAATGGCAGGCTTTTTTCCTCTTGAAAGCTCTCTTTCTTCAAAAAGCATTTTCTTCAGTTTTTTGCCTCGCCTGACCGGAAACAAGAAGATATTTCCACACCTGACACAGTTCTAGAATCAGCACGACAAGGCGCATCTTTCTATGCAATAATATCGACAAAAAAAAGACTGCTATAGTTTTGCTGTTCCGGCACCTTATCTAAGTACTTAAACTTACTTTCAAATTCAATGCCATCGTATAACAAGTTTAATATAAAAGCTAGCAGCAGTTCTACAAAAAAAGATGTTAATTTCATACATGGTTTCCATGAGCCAAAAATAAATCGATATAAATTGATTAATAGCCGAGAATTTCATGCATGTTACAAAGCAGCAAAACAAAGACATAATTACTCACCGCTATAGGTTTATGTTTTTCTGACTTTAGAGCGTCGAATGTTTCGTATGTTTTTGATTTGATCAGTGGCTTTTTTGGTTCATGTGTGTTGAACATTTTCTGAGAAGATTTTTTTTAACAATTAAAAATGATCGAATTTGTTCGGAACCAAATTTGCTTTTTAGATGTTTTTTAGAAAGATATCATACAATGTTAAATAACTAGAAAAATCATTCGTGAAAAAAATATGCTCGATTGGTTATACATTTTTTTGTTTATCGTTCACAACTGTCACATAAGCATATACATATAGATAAAAATTTCGTACCTGTTAACTAGTATGAATACGTTTTTCTCTCAAACTCTCTCTCACTCGTTTTGTGTACTAAAGTTAAGATATAGGAAAAAACGTTAATTATCGAACCACATGCTCGTATATAAATGGCGTACAAATAAGAGACAAAAAAAACGTTTTTTTCCTTTTTCCTATCGTCCTTTAGTAGACTGAACTTTACTAACATTCGCCATGTCTTTGGTCATAACGGCCGTGCATGAATTATCCTGAATAACTTGTCTCAATTTTTGTCATTCATTCATTTCAAAATCGCTGATCGGCTTCGCGTGGTTACCCACCATCACGCCTACGTGCACTCTTTTTACATTAATCACATAGCAATGTAGTATTTATGATAATACTTTTCCTTTACGATCATCTGCTAACAAATATCTGTTTTGCTCCTATCACTTAAATATGAAGGCTTCAAATTTCTGCATTTACTATCATTATAAGTTCAAAATTATGGTTTCTCTTTACTGATAAAATATTTGTATAATTACCGCACAAATTCAGTTTAAAAAAAATTTCTTCAATAACAAATGTAGTCAATTACCAAAATTTTGAACATACTGCGAGTTGTGACGCTCGAATGAATGTGTATAAGAATTTTGTTTAATTATGTCCTCTTGTTATTTTATTTTTCACGTTTGACCTTTTCATAATACACAGCTGATCGCATTTAAAATACGTTGGTATTTAACTGAGAAAAAAAGAGGAAGAAATATATATTCGTATAGGTGGCGATACTCATCTTCAGTTTAAGAGCAGTAAAAGGATATACAAATGTGTATCACTACTTAAGTTACTGTCGTTTTTTACTGTTTATATGAGCAATGTATAGTATCAATCATGAACTAAAAAGAAGTTCATCAAGTACTTTTTACTTATATATATTTATTTTTGAGAGCAAATATCAAATTTGCTACTGTTCAGCTTCCTTTTGTGATAAAAAAAGAATGAACTATTAACAAAGAATGTATTCAATCTGAGCCTGTGTATAGACAATAGCTTAAGGAAGTCTTGACTTGTACACCATTTAGAGTACATACAGCTAAGATTTCCAAACCAAATACAGTTTAAAAATCCAAATATTCAAATATGATGATATATGTAAAAATGAAATGAATTTTATTTTAACTTTTTTTGCTTTTATAAGAACCTATTTTATTGAGTCAGATGAATACAACAGTACAGATCGATCCACTCTGCTCTGACTTCAAGACAATCAGTAACAAAATGAACGGTGGATTAATCAGCGGAATTATACGTCCAATTTCAGAACAAAAACAAAACAATGACTAATACATTTAACGCTAACATGTAAGTTATGTTTTGACAAGAAGAAAAATCTACTGTGTTCATCATTGTTGTTTATTTCATAGAGCACCTGAGTTCGGATACGCAGTGACAAATCAGCACTATTGGCCTAACTAGCACTGGATTGACACATTGGCAACAACCGTTTTATTTATTTTTATTCCAATATCACGGTTGAAAAGTCCAAAGTCTAGGGAACAAAAATATATCATCAGAACATTTGTGAGTCATTTTAGTATGGATACAAAACGTTTTTTTTTTCCGAATAGACTATAGTACAGTAATACGACCATCGTATTTCTGTTACAACTGTTACTATTTTGTTGGAGCTGTTTATCAGGAGACCCTGAAAACGCAGAACCTTCAAACAAAAATACTTACATATCTAACATTGCCAAAATGTTTCTAAGTAGTCATTTATAAACTCGCTTGATTTGTTATGGTAGCATTGAGCCGGATAATACTAACTTATTTTTTGGAAAAACTAATTAAATTTGACTGTCATTTCATGACTTGTTGATAAAACTTTGACAAAATATGTATCTTGACGTCAAAAACATTTTGGCAGCGTTAAATATGTGGATACTTGTTTTTCAACATTCTGTTTTATTAGGAAGCCTGTAGAATATCAGATCAAAAACTAGTCCTCAGATCATGTTGTGATGATTGATATTTGGCAACAGAATCATGTGAATCGATAGCTAAAGTGGAAATTTGAGAGAGAATGGTCATTGAATTGATTCTACTTCTTATAATAGCAAGATTTACAAGCTCAAAAATTTTATTTGTTTTTTAGTTAACGAAAACACAAATACACGTGTTGTTATGTGGTCATGTTTTGAAGCATTCATTCTATTAGCAGAATTCAAAAACTAGTCGTCAGATCGTATCAGATCAAATACTAATGTGTGTAGTAGATATTGGAAACTATCGTTATTGAAATTGTATGCTATAGAATGGCCTTAACATGGAATTAGTTTGCTCATTATTGTAAAATCTCTGTCAGTTACTTAAATTGATCCTGAAAATTTTGTTTCGATGTTCAAAAAACCATCTAAATACTTTGTGCATGTCTTGGCTTCGATTTAACTCGCGATTTGTGTATGAGCAAATGGAGGAAATTTTTGATATAATGGTATCTTATGATACCTGAAATCCTCGAATATCACGTAGATAACACCACTACCACTTTCTATTAACCGATTAATGCGTAACCAATTATATTTTTCAAATTAAAATTTTAGGAAAATATTCGAATTTAAGAAAGCGTATTGAATAGCAGATCAGCGAACTGGTTATCTCCGATGAAAATATTGTCATCATATTATTATTATTCGCAGAGTTAGAACTTAGATGAAAACAATTAATTCAACAGACGCGTATATCTAGTCACAGTATCAACTAGTAGCAAATAGCTTTGATAGATAATTACGTGTTCAAGGACAAGAGAAGTTACTTTTCTTCTGAAAGTCCCACTTCTACTGCTGAAAACCACAATATTCATAACTGATCCTCGTTCGAAAGTTATTCAAAAAACGGGTAAAGTTTATCGTATTTTAAAATGGATAGTATTAATTTCATATTAGTAAATTTCACATTTCTGTCAGATATGGATCGGTTTGTTTTATGAAACTAGATAATGAAGTTATTTGAATCTTCTTCATATTATAACACTATGAATTTGTTTGGCATTAGCAAATGGATCAGGATACCAAGTTTCTCAAATGCGGTTACGATGTTAGATACTGAGTTAGAGATATAATTGATATTCCCTCCAGCTTATTATCAGTCATTGATCCTACTCATGGGGATTTTTGCACGTGGTTACAAGTGAAATGATATGTGACCACACATGAAAAAGTTATCCGTCAGGTCACCAGACGTGAACAGTTCAGGAAAACATATATGTGACGTTTCTGTCGCGTGATCGCTAATGAAACTCAAGAAGCGTGTAGTAACCACGCGTCGATTTTTTACGTTAATGTTTCCATAAAAAAGTTTCACTTACGAACACGTATCAAAATGTCTAGAACGAATTTTATTATAAAAAGTAGCATTTCACATTAATAATGCATGTGTAATTTTTTCACGCAATTGTTTTCTATACACGTTTATGCACAAGTGAA
The DNA here is from genome assembly GCA_905250885.1 of Didymodactylos carnosus. NCBI lineage: Eukaryota > Metazoa > Rotifera > Eurotatoria > Philodinida > Philodinidae > Didymodactylos > Didymodactylos carnosus. The sequence continues at coordinate 11,753 of CAJNOQ010005139.1, read as the reverse complement.
AATGTTTCGATTAGTTAAGACTTATTTTTTTTAAGCAACATTCTTACGAAGGTCCACGCTCAATCGCGCGTGAAATATGGTGAAAATTGATCGGCAAGCATAAGTACAAAACTTATTCTACATTCTCCAATGTCAAGTTGGCTCAATGATAACGTTACAGATTTGCAATTCAAAGTGCCTTGATTCGATTCTAAATTTCAGGAAATATATACCTCGAAAGCCACGATTGTTTATGTGTGACCACGCACGATGATTGTTCACTTGTGGACGGACACAGGTGGAGATTTTTCATGCAAATTTTTCCGCTAAAATTTCCGTGAAGCATCTTGTGTGCGTGTACACAAGTGAACAATCTTCACGCGTGGACATGCAATTTATGTTGCAAGTGCATGAACCTGAAGTCGTGAAACTTGCTCTCTTTACCTACACAATATGGTGAAAGTCCAAGCTGACAATTCACGATCTTTCACGCGTGAAAAGTCGATAAAATTTCCCTATGAGTACGCTTTCCTTTTTAGCATCAAAAAGGGAATCCGTGCGACGAGGCATTTAACTGCAACATTCATCTTAGTATCATTTTTAACTAATAGATTGTCTAATAAAGTAAACCGGCATTTGATCCTTGATTTGTAGCAGCTGAAAGATGATAGATTCGTGATAAATTGCTGAAGAAGAAAGTGAGCGAAAAAAACATGAAACGAAAATAGCGGTATGGCAAATGAACGCTTATGAGTGGGATCGTTTAAATATGCTCGATAGAATCAAGAAATTAAGAGAACCTGCTCAGATCAGAATGAAAAATATTACTCTTATAAGCAAGTACTTAAAGTTTTCATAAATATGTCTTTTTTGCATAGATTAACGACATAGTAGTGTGTTAAAAATATTTCTAATGTAAATATTGAGCAGATCCACATCTTGAGGTAATGGACCTAAACAATTGGCTTAATAATCCATCGTTCTTTGTTTATTTTTTATTTTTTTACAAAATTCATTACAAAAAATACACCAAAATTTTTAACCAACAATTGAAAGTAAGAGTACGTACCACCGAAATAAATTAGAATTCTTATATCAAGATGGCAAGCGATAGCATTAACACCTTAATAGTAATTCATTTAAAACTCGCTTTCCTCCAGCTAACGATTTAATCAATTTTCTATCAATGAAATATTTGACAATGTTGAATGAAACGAGAATATTAAAACATTCAGCATTAATTTAATTATTCTAAAAAAAGATACAAAAAATATTCTTTCATATTTATGATTATAAAACTATTATATACAAATTTTATATAGGTTTTCAACACTGTTCGCAGCAAAAATTATTAATTGCTCTCGCAAAGACGGTACAAAAGAAAATTTTCATTCGTTGGTCAGATGGCGTCCTAGTTATGATAGAACGGGAAAAATTTGTATATAGATCTCTGAAAATGTTCTGTATGTACGGTGTATCTCTGTTTCTGCCGAACAAATTCAAATCTATAACTAATTTCATTAGTTTATAAACACAAAAATACTTTTCAATACATTATACGTTATAAACTTTCCTTGAGTGGATTTATTTTATACCATATCTGAAACTACTTAAAAAAAATGTAAATAACGGTAATAAAATTCACTGTATTCTATATCATTACTGTAATCATTTTGAACAATTGAACTTGGCTCAACGATTCATATCAAACAATATCATTTATCGTATATCGTTTCGTAGTAGTTCGGTGATTCATATACCATCTCTGTTGTTGTTATTTCTGACTGTAAAATATCATAATACTTCAATACCTAAATTGACTAAAGAATGAATATGATTCTTATATATAATATCAACAATGTTTTTCTCTCTTTTTTTAATGTGCAACTTACCTTGCTCTCGATCTATTTTACATCATCTTCGCTTTTGTTAACATTTATGTGGTTTATACGGCAACAAAGAAGTGGAGGAATAGAATCTCACCAAGAACATATCAGGTGAGACGAACTGCTCCACTTAATCGATCCGAATTATTTTTTTTTAACATGTAAAACATAACGAAGTAGAAGAAAAATATAATTAAGATCAACATTTACGTACGTGTTTACAGACATCAAATAATATTGTCAAAACGTCTGAGATAAACTAACGCTTTTTTTTTTAATCAGTCAAAAGTCGTTGTATTTTACTCTAAAATTTAGGAATTGTGAAACACAAGTACGAATAATATATCCAGATTGGGGTAAACTTGAATACTTGTACGAAAAAGGCGAGAAGATTGATACAGAAAACGTTTCTTTTTGCAATGTGTGATGTAATTTCTGTTGTTTTAAGATTTTCGTGTTTTTATAGTAGCACTGGAGAGTAATTGAAGCTCTAGGAAAACTGACCAGAAATTGAAAATAGCTGATAGACTAACCACATTTAAAATAAATCGAAAGTTGATATCATTTAATTTTTGATAAAAGAAGGTAAAATATGGAATAAACAAGTTTTACAATTTATACCTGCTGCCTATATTCGCACAAGATAAGAGATTAATAACAGAAAAAAAAGTAAAATATACACATGCACAGAATGAAATTCGAAGATGATGACAGCATAACGTTAAGAAATATGGCTGTAGTGTTTGTCTAATATTAAACGACTAAAAAGAGAAAAAAAGTGTGCGAAAGATGTAATCATCAATCAGCGAGGGTGGATAAATGATTTGGGATTTAAAGAAGAAGACGAAGAAAGATAAAAATGTTGGGGGAGTTTACCGAGAAAAATAGAATAATGATGGGTGTATTTTTTTGTTGTTGATGAACTTTACCAGCTGGATAATCTCGTGTAAAATTAAATTCGATTACATTGAAGGAGGGAAAAAAAAGAATGAATGAACGAACGAAAAAAAAAAAAAGAAGAAATTTTTGAATAACAAAGAAAATTCAGAAAAAAAAATCTGAATGAAAAAAAATACTACCCTGAATATTTGAAATTTAATCTTTGATGTTGCGAAGGAGAGAAAAGAGAAAATGAGAAAAAGACGACTTTAATAGAGTATCAACTACAAAACGATTTGTTATTATTATCATTATTTCTTCTCTTATTTGAAATTTTGAAAATAAATATTTTTATTTATCATTCAATGTAAAAAAAAAAATGTCATGAAATAAAAAGAATATACACTATTTACTTAGCGTTGCGCGACGACAATAGCGAATTTTTGGTAATATATCACATAAAACTCTCAAACAAGAGTCAAATATACCTGTTGTTAACGGTAAAAAAAATTAACAAATGTGGTTCTAGAATATGGCAAGAAAAAACTTGAGTTTGTTTATTTTGTTTAATATATTTTATAATATTAAAGCACTGATGTTACCTTTATTATTCTCGGTCCTAATATTTCTCAGAAAAAGATAGTCGTCCAAAAACTCTCGTGTTTACCTTACCATATAACATTGTATTAGTGACTAAAAGAGAAAAGTGATTGAATTTAAATGGGCATATATTGGCATAAGACTCAAAAAGAGTAAAAGGATATGCCCTTGACAAATTTATATTGCATCAACAAAGAAAAAAGAAGGAGAAATAAAAAAAAAAAGAAAAGAAAATCGAAAACAATTAGAAAATAAAAGGGTTAACTGCTACACCTACAAAATTTCTAGGCCAAGAGGATGAAGAAAGTTTGATTAAATTAAATAATTAGAAAAGATTATCGTAAATAAAAACCTATGACGATAAACTTACTTAGTATAAACGATTGTATGTATGAGATTTTTGATTTGAGCATGGAAGAATATAGATCTGACATTACGTTACTATGCCGGGATCCATCTTCCAGCTCAGATCGAAAATCTTAATCTTTGATACGATGAATAAAATAAAAAAAGTTTAAATTTTTAAAATTGTCTGCAGTATTTATACTAAAGAGTGTCATCATTTAGAGAGAAGAAAGAGAGAGAGCGATAGAGAAAGAGAGAGAGAGAGAGAAAGAAAGAAAACAAAAATCTCTTTGACCAATGTGTGTATTTCACGATCTGTTGAGAAACCAACCATGGTTGTACTTCATTAATAAACAATAAATATTATTATCTCAAAGAGACAGCAAAATTTTCTTTTTCTCTTTTAATTAAACAGTCGCATACATGCCGTTGGTTTGTAACCATTCTCATTGTACCTGTGTAATAATTTTCTCTTTTTGTTTTATCTAGATAATTTCAACAGTACAACAAAAAAGAAGAAAAAAAAAAATGAAAGAAAAAATATTACACAGTTCTTATCCATATACGTTAAAGATAAACTTAAGTGTTCTTCTCGTTCTTAATTTCTTCTATGCACACACATATACACACACACACACACACACACATATATATCATACTATTTGGAACTGAAAAGTAAACTTATGACTACGTGAAATCATGGAGTTTTTCTACAAGCTCCATATACTCTAGTAAAATAAAGGATCTTTGCATGGACATATTAAAAATTTGTAAGAAGTTTATATCTGTTGAAAAAAGAGCTAGATATAAATGTAATATATTATATATATTAGAAATTCTTCTAGTTGGAAACAAAGTTTAAATTTTTGATGAACCATCTTCAAGTATGCGAGTTAAACGAAAAATTTAACATATTAAACTTAATTTGATAAAGATCAATTTGTTTTGACTATACAGTAGTTTTTAAAGATGATAATGTACAAACCTTGAAAAGTCTTATGAAATCAGTGTAAAACGATACATCTTTAAAAAGTTTGAAATAAAATAAAATTCAAAGGATTAGCCAAAAACTGTCCATGTAAACTGAAATTCTTTCAAAGATATATGAAGTTATGTTCATTAGTGAACTTCAAAATAAAAGTCTTAACAACAATCAGTTACTATTGTATTTCATTTTAGATAGATTAACTATATTATCAAATTTATCTTCAATTTAGATAATACGTTATGTAACAAATAAGCAAGTGTATTGAAATTATCTTTCTAAGTTTCGGCGTTCAAAACACAAAATAGCAAATAAACAAATAAAACAATCGTTTTTAAAATACACAAACTTAATAAAATTGATTTATTGAAAGAAAGTAGAAAATATGCTGACATTTCAAAGTAACCATGTATACTTCTAATTATTTAGACAAATTTCATAAAATAAAATATATTTTAATGAGTCAATCTTTTTCAGATGTGTAAACAGTATTTATCTTAGAAAGTGTTAGAACGCAATAAGCAATTAAGTAAAAAATTTAATATCTTCTATAATTCTTTTCTGTTATTGTAAATGTCAGAAGAGTCGAGCGATATTATATTGCTTTATTTGTATTTCAATCTCAATTTTGATCCGTAATCGTTTACTCTAAGCTGTGAATGTAATAAGTTAACATTTTGTTTAAATGAACTTTTCGTAGTGTTTATTTTGCAAATTTAAATCTCACAATTTTGATTGTCACTAATATTCTTTTAGAGCGTATTTTGGATGTTGAATCATCAAACTAAACCACTCAAAATATTAGTATTATGATGACATAGGCATAGAGATATCTTGGATCTTCTATAATTAAAAGAATTTACATAAATTAAGGAATCGTTCATTCTAACATTTATTAATAATAGCATAAGTTTTTGTGTATATCTTTAAAAATCATCATCCAGTGTAGTACAAAAAGTTTTCTTCTTGTAAACTATTCAAAGTTCAAGTAGCAAACAAAATTTATTATTTACACTTCATTTTTGCTAATCACTGTGATAATAATATTTAACTATTTTTTATTTGGTCGGTATGATAAATAGAATAGAAGCTGATTATATTTTAAAAATAACTATGAGCTTGCTGATATCATGTGTTAAAAATGGTTAACAGTACTCAAGTGTTTTTTTTTTCTTCTTTCTTTTATGGTGAGTAAACCACGAAGATTCATAAAGAATAGAGAAAAAAGGTTTGGATTGAATAAAGATATTGTGTAGATGATGACACATTGTTAAGATAGGCACAAATACAAAAATTTAGTATTCACTATGCTATCTTTTTCACCTACTTTTTTTTCGTCAAGAGTTGATTAAAGTTTACTCAAATAATCAACTTCCAATGTTAAAAATGAAGAGCGAGGAGCAGTAAGATTAAATAATGAAATGAAGTAGAGAACTGCTGAGAAGATCATGATTCATTCAAATCACAGATTTATTTTCACAATATTTCGACAGTCACTGCTGCCATTTTCAAGTGAAAAAGAGATTATCTCTTTTTCACTTGAAAATGGCAGCAGTGACTGTCAAAATATTGTGAAAATAAATCTGTGATTTGAATGAATCATGATCTTCTCAGCAGTTCTCTACTTCATTTCATTTTCCAATGTTAAAATTTGAAGATAGTAGATATAATAAGTTATTTTTGAAATTTCAGTATATAATTCAGCTTTAATGCCTGGATGGTCAAATCTGTAGCAGAATGCAATAACTGATCCTACATTTAACTATCAATAACGATCAAGGATCAATTGACATATGAAACGATGCTTCTCTTCTCAGTTCGGTAGTAACTTAAACGTGTCAATTTAAGGTTTTTTTCATTCAGGATACAAGCAGAATTAAATCCACTAAAGTATTAAAAAATAAGTCACAACTTATATTCGTTGTTTCATTGAATTCAATATTTGATAAGTCGTTCTAAACCAAGGATATCAGACTATTTTGCACATGCTCTTTCATACGAAGGTTGCTCAAAACTTTCAAAGAGATTGTCAAAAACTAATAACAGCGTTAAAAAACCGATGATCATCAGATATCATCCAGCGCACATCACTTGACAAAATGTTATTAGTAACCGTACTATCGTACACGTCTGTTGACAGGATTTTAAGCATATGTGCAAATTTTCATCAAACGTTTTGAAAAGAAATCACATCTATCTTTTGCTCAAAATTCCTTTTCTTTTCAATCCTTAGACTTGATTGTTTTCCCAAAAGATGTGCCGTCAAATTCTTTACAAAACTTGATCAAACTTGTCGCTATAAAACACTAAGGAGAAAAATGAAACAAAGAATACTCAACATGATGAAAAGGACCAACTTTCTAAGCCGAAAGAACGTTTTGTTCCACCACTTTCATTGAGTTGAATGATAAAAAGAAGAGAACATACGCATTTTGTAGTCCTTGAAAAGCTCTATCAATCAGTATTAAGTGCATAATACAAAATCAATCTTTAGGACGTACATCGACTTTCTCCTCTTTGATGCTTTGCAAAATCCAGCTATTCGAATGTGCAGATTCGGAGCTCCTGGAAAATGCTGCATAACGAGGCCAAAATAGCACCTTTTTAGCTCGATCTTTTTTTATTTTGATGAAAAATGACACATGTGCCGGAATTAGCTGTGAAAGTTATCTTGAAGCTTTCTTCATAAATTCACCTGTCAAACAATAGCAGATTTTGGTCACTTCGAGATGAATTTTGGAATGTCAGATTTTTCAGTGCTCACTTAGATTTGAACCAACTGTGAACTGCATAAAAAGAAAGAGCGCACTTCAACGTACTCAAAAGTATCTTCACTTTTGTTTATTATGTTTAGAGTTCCTTAAAATATTTCAAAATTTGTAAAACAAAATAGCTTAGAAAGTGGTCCTTTTCATCATGTTGAGCATTCTTCGTTTCATTTTCTCCTTAATCTCTCATTTTATAGAGACAAGTTTGATCAAGTTTTGTAGAGAATTTGACGGTGCATCTTTTGGAAAAACAATCAAGTCTAAGGATTGAAAAGAAAAGAAATTACGAGCAAAATACGAGGAGGCCATTCATTCTGGGTCACCCGATATTTATCAGTTATAGTTCGCTGAAACTGGTTAAAAAAATTAAAAGCAGTATTTGAACATTTTCGATTTGCTCCCTCCGTGTTTTCATCGTCGAGAATCTGTTTTTAATGAGATTTAGCTAGATTTTTGTTTTCTTACCATATGATTTTGCGTGAAATAACGAGAACAATGACCCATAGTTCATACTGATACTGATACAGAACGGTGAATTTAGTTTTGTAATAGTTTACTACAAAGCTAAGTTCACATGTTCGAATCTCTATTCGTATAAAATTGATTTTGTGTTTTTCGATAGTTTTAGTTTAGAATACTATAATGGAATATTTCCGCTTGTATTCTGACAGAATAAAGCTTATATCATAGTTCATACTTCCAGAATATTCTTCCTGCTCAGTTCTCCAGTTAAGAACTGAACTAGTACATAGTTTAGTTAAAAGTAGCCTTTTTCTGTGATTGAAAACTCAAGAATTAATATGATTAATAAAAGCTTTTGAAAAGATTAATATATACATATACTTGCAACGGACTTAGATGCAAACGCGTTCATAACAATGAAAAATTAGACATAAATGCAAAATATTAATTGTGTTATATTATTATATTAAACTCCTGTGCGATTTGGTCGTTAATAGTTAAGTTGTTTTTAAGATATGAGAAAAAAACGAGAAAATTTTCTACCTTTTTGCCAATATCTCTGCAAGTACAAGTGTTAAAAAAATTTAATTTTAGAGCAATACTTTCAACGGTTATATTATGATTCATTCAACATTACGTAACAATCTAATAAAATTGTGAGGTTGAATATTATATCATCCTCGTCGAAAATATAAAAACCCATAAAACTAATTTCAAATATGGTTCGAAATAAAACACATGAATGAATCATTGGTTGCCAGATGTATTTGTAAAGCTATTGTAGTTTGTTCAAAAAAGTGAAGTATGTGAAAGATCTCAGATTATCAAAGTGCTAAATTTTTAGAATAACGCGAACCTACTTTTGCGGCAAGAGTTCTACAATGTATTGTGCTCATTTCCAATGCTGAAAAATAGCTCACTATCTTCTACTCTACGATACTTTCGAGTAAAACGGCTTATTAAAGTCGAATCAAGCGTCGAATAAGCAAAAAAGTTTAAAAGGACCCTAGAATCTTTAGATGTTGTTAAAGAAATCAAAATAAGAAGGAGCACTTTTCTTCAAACTAAAAGTTAATATGTCACAAAAGATCCTTTAATCTTAGAACTATAATACAATGAACTGCCTATTCTCAATCTTCGTTTCGATAGTTTGTCTAAAGAATTTTAGTGAGAACGCTCTTACTATTGAAACCACAAACAGTGGGTAAGCGCATTATCATTCTGTTGTAGAAAGCTTCTTCAAGATATCTTCGCAATTTCAGGGCGTTATATTCAGTGGTTAGTATAATCTTCCATTAATATGTTTGATCAGGAGATTATCTTAGTCTATACTCTCCAGCGAAGTTTCGTGGATTCTCTAAAAAAACTCGTTTCTTCAACAAAAAGTTCCTCATACGCGGCATGGAAAGAAAAATATTTTTATAGTTTTTAAATATGTTCTCTGTGGTAAAAAAATCAAAGAATTTCAATCTGGTACTCCCTATTCATAATGATATGTCATTTTATGTTTAATTTCATTGAAGACAGAGTGTAAAAAGTGTGTTTATGAGTCAACTTACCAGATAGTGAGATAGTTACCCATTTTAAAAATCTGTCTTAATTTCTGCAATACTATTTGTCTGATTATGAGACGTACAAATCTATCAGTCTTAGCATAAAATACAACAAATATTTGTCGATAATTTGTTAATACAAAAGACACACTGTTATTTGCACATTAAATCCATTAAATAACTCTTTATACATGAATGTAACAAAGAAAAAATAACTGATTTTCTGAAATTTCTTTTTAGAAAGTCTCGGATAAAAGAAATGCATTGAGCACAAAAGAAACATACCATGGAATTCAGAAGAACAGATAACTTTGATTTGCATGATTCTATTTATTCAAGATTTGTCAGATCTTAAAAATATCATCCTGACACTTTGAAAAAAGTTACTACCATTCGAAAACAATGGTAGATAGAGCTCTCAAACATTCAACTGTCTTCTACTTTGAACGAGATATGTTGGTATATTCCAGATGGCGTTCAATGTTCTCTAAACATTGAACGATACTTATTTTATTCACATACTCTCTAAAAAAAATAGGCAGTTTAAAAAACCCAAACGGTTTTTCATTCCTGTTTCTAAACCCAAAAGAGTATAGTAGCACATTTGAGAAACCATTTGAGGGTTTTGTATCGTTACTAAACCGGTTTGGTTTTTTAAAATACTTTTTGGAAAAGTTTTTTAAGATAATAAGGGGTTTTTTGTCAATCTCACAAAACCCTAAAAGTATTCTGTTTGCGTTACGAAACCCAAAGGGTTGATATATAAACCCTTTTACTATCTTAAAAAACCAAAAGGGTTTTTCATTATTGCTGCTAAATCCCAAAGGTTTTTCAATTCTACTCCTAAACCATCTTGGTCAAGAAATAAATACTGTACCTAAAGTACCGTAAATAGAATACCTTTAAGGTTTTGTGATATTAATAAAAAACCCTTTATTCTCTTAAAATACCTGTCCAAGAAGTATTTTAAAAAACCAAAACGGTTCAGTAACAATACTATACCCTTTTGGGTTTAGAAGCAACAATAAAAAAGCGTTCGGATTTTGAAAACTACCCATTTATTTAGAGAACGGGTGAAATACCTCAATCATGGTTCATGACTGTTCGTAACCGTCATTCAGAATATCATATTAGTACTTATACGTCACAAACTGCAGCTCCCGTGTAAAGATCATGAGTTTATAAGGTTGCACACTCCCATTATGTATAAAATAAATGTCATTCATGCAAAGAATGATGATAACATTGTACGATGCGCAACAAAAAAAAAAAATTTTGATGTGCGAATAAGATAAAAGAACAAACAAAGAAAATATGTACATATTCAGCGCATAGCAAGAAAGATACGGAGATTCAAATATAAACTAAAGAATGAAAATTAACTACCTTCCAAAAACTGACATCGTGCTCTTTATGACCTATGTATATCGAAGAATATATAATTTAGCAAACAAGGTCTTGTCTTATCACACAATAGTTAGAATATAAGGGAAGATATCATTACCATATTGAATATGAAACTCGACTTTTTCTGCTTGCAGATGCTTTGAAGGTAGGAATGAGAGAGAAAGAGTATCAATCGTATTTAAAAGATCCTTAATTTTTTGGAGTGGATGGCTGAATTTCCGGAAAGTCAACAGATTTTTCTTAAAACTCTATACTTGACTTTCAACCATTCTTATGAGATAAGAGTGTAGTATTTCTTAACTAGAGAAACTGGCAGCTGTCTTATAATAGTCACAATAGGAGAGAAACAAGCTGTATGTTTTTGAATTTGTGTAGATTATCTACCGGCTAAAGTGTACCAGATATGTTCTCTTCCTGTTTTGTGTAATGTATTCTTAATTACCATGTGTAATCATAATTCTCATCTAAATATAGATTGATTAATTTTATCATGAATACTGGCGGCAAAGGGAAATTGATTGTTTGTATCCGTAGTCTCAATATTTATTTCCTGTAATGGATAACTTGTGTGCGGTATAAGTCTTCTTTTTTCCCTTTATTATAGACACGCGGTGTCTATAGGATGATATATCATCCTATAGAAAACGCACAAGTATGTCCAAGAGCTTTCCTTAAAAACAGACGCTTTTGTACTTGTGTTTTCTCCCTTTTAGCTTATTATTTTCACAATCTGATTGTTTTTTTAAATTAAAAGAACTTTCATTTAAACAATAGAGGCAGATACTATGCAACCACGCGTATTTGTTTTAACACCATATTTTTTCTCCGATATTTACTTTTTACGTTGTTCTATTGAGTATTCAACTCACTGGGATAGATGTAGTACAAT
>CAJNOQ010005138.1:0-15946 GCA_905250885.1 Didymodactylos carnosus | reverse complement strand
TGGAATAATTTGCCGAATAAATTACGACAAATATATAAACTAACATCTTTCACACAAAAGAAGTTAACGGAGTTCTTAGAATTAATACCAAAATTAAGAGTAATGAATAGAATTGCTGATATCACGATTTATCAAATGCGTTGTGACTTTTCGACATTAAGATCTGACTTATTAAAGCAGCATATTTTAGAAAGCCCAGGCAATGATCTTTGTGACTGTTCTCAAAGTGAAACAGTCGAGCACCTCTTTCTCTAATATCCAAATGACCATTTAGTTAGATTGAGACTCTTCGATAGAATAAGAGATCGTGATTCGACTGTCGACATTGATATTGAAACACTACTCCTGCGGAAAATCCTTTCTCCCCTTTTTTATCGAGATCTTTATAAAATAATAATAGATTATATTTTCAAAACAAAACGTTTCGAATGAATAACACTTCCTCTCTACTTCTCAGTTCTCTTCCTCTTACTTGTCTCTTATTTTGCAACTAAAATCATCTCTTTACTTAGATAAACATTTTTTATTTATTGTTGTTACTTTTTCTACTATCAGGAGGAGATGTCAAGAAGCTTATCTTATAATAAATACAGTTTAATAAATCAACTAAACAGGCGCCATATTTAAAGAATGGTGAACTCTAAGGTGTGAGTGTTCTTGATTGGTTGCTATCGATTTTTTATGACTCATTTGAACGGTCTTGACTCTCATCAGACCTGATAATGTTTCTTTCTTTACTAACAGAATGAGAAAAAGAATGAAAGAATAATATTAATTTCCCCATGTATGTTTCCTCGAAGATGAATATAGAAGGCACTGATTGTAGATTTTGTGGACTTTTTTTCTTGACGAAAAAAAGTTACCATGAGATTTGGGTGTAAAAAAGATTGTTTCTTAAAAATGAGACAACAACCTCTTGTTTACTAATCATCATCTGATCTATCTTCTTTACTTTTTTTTAATCCAATGTAGTGATTTCACGAAAAATCGGTTCAAGATCAGTAAGACTTTGATCATAATGCATATGACGAGCGTCTACGGCTAGAAACATTCAAAATATTCTAAGAACTGTACATAGCAAGCTTTCTTTTGAATAAATTTTTTTAATATGGAGAAGAATTAGTTATTTGTAAATCGAATATAGAACTGCTATAATTTCTTCGTCATTTGTTCCAATTGTCGAATACATTTGGATGTTGACTCGCCATACTCAGAGCGTATGGCAATAGCAGTTCTATATTCGATTTACAAATACTTATTTCCAACTGCTCTACCAACAAATTTAAGAATTAGTTAGTTTCTGTTTTAGATATTTAGCTTATAATGGCATCAAATATTAAACAAGACTCCGTATCTATTGTGAATGAAACTGAATCAAATTCAACAAATATTATCAGTGATGATAAACCGAATAGTAATGATTTATTATTTGAATCAGATGAAATATCATCAGACGAACAATTGTCTCAAATTCTTGCTACAATTAATCAAACATCTGATGATCGAACAACAACACCAACTTCAGAAACAAGTGATACGGTTGATAATGCTGTAACTGTTGAACAAAAACCAGAAAAAACTCGAAATATTCAAACACCTATTGGAGCTAAACTAGCGAAGAAACTAGAAACATTTGGTAAGTTATCTACTTTGCAACAGATATAAAAAAGAGATGTATTAGTAACAATTTTTTCTTCTTTAGCAAATAAAAAATCAGCCGAGGATAATAAACAAAATCAAGCAAACGGAAAAACAACAACAACTCCAGCAGCATCGTCAACAACCGCAACAACAAATTCATCTGAATCTGAGAGTAAACGACGTACAGAAAAAGCAGCTAGTAAGTTATTTTACGAAAATATGAACGAGCTATTTTGAAAAGTGTTTTTTTCTTCTGTTTAGAGAATATAATGAAAAACTTATCAGATTCTGATCCACAAAAGAATTTAATGTCATTATGTATCAAATTAGCCGAAATACAAGAACAACATCGTGTAACATGTGCGAAAGTGAATGAATTAGAAAAACGTTCAAATGTGGTAAGGCATCATCTGGAAAAATATTGTTCATTTTCTTTTCCTTTTTTAAATTTTTAAAGGAAATATTTAGTTATGTCTAAGCCTCGCTCAAAATGCTCGAATTTTTCCTATACCAACAAGATTTTCCTATACTTCAAACAAGATTTTAAATGTACTTCTATCACTGTATTCCATATGTTTTTTGAAATAGATAATGCGTGAACGTGATCAAGCATTACTGGAGAATGGTCGTGTAACAGCAGCCAAAGCAAAACTGGAAAGTTTATGTCGTGAATTACATCGTCATAATCAACAAATTCGTGTATGTTCCAAAACAGAAAAATTAACTATAGAAAAAACAAGCAATTTTGTTTTCACGTTTAGGATGAAAGTATGCAACGTCAACGAGAAGATGAAGGTAAACGGAAAGAATTAGCAACAAAATTTCAGGTAAATGTAATTATTCTTTCTAAAAACTTTGTTTCTACAGTTTAACTTATTCTTTAGACAACAATAGATGAAATTGCTGCACAGTTGAGTAATTATAGTGAGAAAAGTAGTAGTTTACGAGAACAGAATGTTCAATTATCTGAACAATTAGCAGTTGTAGTGAAAGATTATGATTTACGTGAAAAAGTAAGAAAGCTTCATCTTTTTGTCGTGTATAGTATGATCCTTGTTTTTTTTTTCGCATTTGCAGGAAGTTGAAGCGGCATTGAAACAAAAAGAATTAGAATTACGTTTAACTGAAGCTAGTTTAGAACAAACACGTTTATTATTAACGGAACGAACGGAATTGATTAAACAAGAGCGACAAGTTTCGGAAGCAGAACGTCTCGTTTTATTTAAAAAATGTGAAGAATTGGCAGCATCAGAATTAGGTCTAAGACAACAAGTAACCATTTATTCAGAACGTTATCAAGAATTTCAAAATGCTATAACACAAAGTAGTCAAATGGTCACATCATGTCATGCTGAAATAGAAAAAGTAAGTTTACAACAAGTAGTTATATAGTCCTTACTCAAAATTTCTTCTTGTTTTTTTAGATGGGAAAAAAAATTAAAAAACTAGAGAAAGAACGTACAGATTTTCAACATCGTTGGCAGTTAGCTGAACAAAATCAGAAAAAATCAGCCGATGAGGTAAATGAATGTTTTCTTCTAAGAAACGTGTTCTTGATCTAGCTTGTTGTTTCATAGACAAAACAAGTTGAAAAAGAAAAACGACTACTGGAAATAAAAATGGATAAATTAGAAAAATTAAGTCGAGCATTGCAACAAGAGCGTGGAGAATTGCAAATTACAATTAAAAGTCTTACAAAAGCGTCATCTTCATCGCCTATAACAACATCGAATGGTAATAATAGTGGTCACCATGGTGAGAGCGATGGATCAGTACAGGATGAAAATAAGCAAGCAATACCTTCATCTACGTCTGGTGAGAAAAGCAGTTAATGTTGATCGTCTTATTAATATTTTCAAGAAGTTCTCGTATGAAAGAAAAATTATATTTAAAAATTGTTCTTTGACTTACGAGAGAACGTTCCCAACTGTCAAATCGCTTTCGAGCCGAAACCTATTGGACTATAGGTAGTCGACCATGCTGATTCCGAATATCAACATGAGACGGGCTGCTAGACCTCCCGAGACTAGTTTTCCCGTTTTTCAGAAACTCTAGAAAATAACCAAAACCTTTCTTAATGAGGCATGATTGTAGCCCGCTCACTTCTGATTAAAATGAGACATCTTCTAGCTCTGTACGACCTTCTTTGCAAAGTTATCGAATTTACAAGACAAGCCCTCAATTAATTTCTTCTTATTAGTTTAAGCTATTTTTATTCTAAATCAACTGAAGTTTCCCAACACTAGTAATTCGACAAAGTCATTAGATACTAGTGTTGGATCTTAACGCAAGGTCATAGTGCTATATAAACAAAAACACAAATTATTATTATTATTTCTGTAGCTTTGAGCTGACAATGAACATTTAGGGCTTTTCTTGTAAATTCTATAACTATGCAAAGAAAGGTCGTGTAGAGCTGGGAGATGTCTCGTTTTAATCAGAAATGTGCGGGCTACAATTATGCCTCATTAAGAAAGGTATTTGTTACTTTTTAGAGTTTCTGAAAAACGGGAAAACCAGTCACTGGAAGTCTAGCAGCCCGTCTCATATTGATATTCGAAATCAGAACGGTCGACTAGTCCACTAGGTTTCGGCTCGAAAGCGATTTGACAGCTGGGAACGTTCCCTCGTTAGTTTTTAAAATGGTTAACACAAGTTGATAGTATATAAAAATTTTGAAGAATTGTGAATTGTGAATCTTAGAGTTCAGCTGTATTTTGATTTTCGTCTCAAATGAATATGTGACATCACTGAAAATGACTTGTATCGCTTTATCTTTTCTTTCTAGAATCGTCACTATCGTCTCAAGTAATAATCGCTCAAACAACAGAGAACACTAACGATTCTGATGCAACAAACAGTGCTGCAGTTGCCGATGATAATTTTTCATCATTTACTCCCATTGTTATACAAGAAAATGACGAAACTAAAAACCCAACATCAGTTGAACAATTATCCTCTCCTCAACCAATAACTCATTCGTTGTCGTCGGACATAGCAGGTTCACCAAATTTATATAATGGTAAGTGTCTAAAACCTTTTTTCTTTTACATTTCGTTTTTTTTCATTTGATTCTTATTTATTTTTGTTTAAGATAGTGAATTAAGCAGTTTTGTTAAAACTGTTGATTAGAACAAGACTGGATAGTTTTTTTTCGACGTATGTTGATATTACGTCTTAAAACTTTGAATGCCATTTCCTTTAAACTAGATAAAAGTAGAGCAACTCTGTAATTTTTTTCTTATCGAAAATTATATAAACAGATATTGTGAAACTAGGTCTTTTTTATATTCATGCTGTCTCACGCGTGTGAAATGAAAATTTTTTCCTATTGTTTTATTTATACTCTATCTTGCTACACTTTTTTTTAATGATCTATTTTTGTGACAACCTCTCTTTTTTGTGGTTGCTGACTTGCTCTTTAGAAAAAAATGAAAGAAAGAGCCTTGTTTAGGCGCGTGTGAGTGTGCGTTTGTACTTTTTTTTGTTACACTTGAAATATAAAAAGAAAAAACAATTGAAACGGAAATAAAACGTGCAATTAATTATGATTTGTTATTAGTAGTAAGGTAAAAAGCGTGATCCGATGCCATTTGGATAGTATAATGAACGAATCATGGAATTATAGATAGAATGTTCTTTTTTAGAGTTCATTGTTTACCGTTCAATTTTTTCGTATTCACTGAGAATAAATCTGACCTGGCATATGGATTAATTGATACCATATAGGTTCACCATTTTAATAAAGTATACATTATGCGGTTAAGAATGCTGACTAAAAACCAAAATACAAGTCTATTATTCCTCTAGATAATCTCACTAGGTTTATATTGAGATCCCTCTATCAGAAACAGATTTTTTCATAAAAAGTCGATATTGAGCTAATCTATACTATTAACTGCCTCATTTTGATTACTGTTCTGACAATATCTCGCGACAAGCTGAGCAAAAAAGCTTTGCCACCGACCTTTAAATGGTCAACGTTCCCTGAAAGTTTGATTCAGACTGGACTTGTGTAATCTCTTTCTGACAAAACCTTTTCCATTATGAAATAAATTTGCATGGATTTACATGAGCAACGCAGGTAGAGATGTTAGCGGATTACTTTATCGGCGGCGGCGTGAAAATTTTAAAAAAAGTTATAATTTTGAATAAATTTTCTTCAAAGAAGTTTTGAAAAAGTTTCGGGTCAGCGACGGCGGCGAAAAATTTCAAAAACAAATTCCATCTATGGCGGCGGCATGAAATTTCAAAAAAAAATTTCGGCGGCGACAGCGGCTCGACTAACACTTCTTAATGCAGGACTCTGTACAACATTAAATGCCACTGTCATATGCGCATCTCACTCTAATTTTTCATACACTCAAATAACTTTCGAAAAATTCTGATTCAAAGTAGAGATGTGCAGGGCGCCCTTACCCTACCCTGCAGGGTAGGGTAGGGTAGGGCCAGGGCTCTAATGTCACCTGAAGTCACAGAGTACGGCTTGGAGTTTGTCTGACAAATCTTGATGAATTATATCGTAGGTAGGACATGCAAGTCCTATATATATATATGAAGAATATTCAGCTCCAGCGGACGCGTTTTAGAAGGGCGTCGACAATGGCTGGATGGAGAAATGGTTGATGACATTTTGCTACTAAGAAATTTTAAAAAATGGTGATTTTATGTATGATTTATGTGAAAAAATAAAATAACTGATTGTCATGAAAAAAATCTCAAAATTTTCAAAGGGTAGGGCCAGGGCTCTAACACCACCTGAAACAACAGGGTAGGGTAGGGACAGGGTATAACCATTTTTTACAGGGTAGGGCCAGGGCTCCAGAAACAGCTACCCTGCACATGTCTAATTCAAAGCTTCAATACAAACTAAATTGTATGTATCGCAGATGTTCTCTACTAAACTACATAATTCGTAGTTTTACCTAATAATTGATTCAACGAAGAGTTCTGAAAAAATAAGACGTTATAACTTGGCAACCACCTAGTGGCAGCTCACATCATCATAATTATGAGTAGAACACTTTACTTTCTATACGCAAGATATATTAAAACCTTGAAGCTATATTTGGGTACGTTTCTTTGGCAAATGCCCTAGTGAACGTAGTTGAGTCCAAGTATTTGAACGAATACTTCGCCTGTATAATAAAGTCAGTGCTTTTTTTTCAGTCAGCCATTTTTTCACTATGAAAAATGTACTTGTAAGCATTTGCAGAGGCAGCAGAACCACGACTCTCTAAAAAAAATAGGTTTATTATGAAACCTCAAAAGGTATAGAGAAGTGCAACCATTTCGAAACCGTTTTAGGTTTCGTACTTTGACTACGAAATCTTTAATGATTTTGGGTGAACATAAAGGCTTCGTAGCCGAAGTACAAAACCCAAGAGAGATTCATACGAAACCTAAAACGGTTTCGAAATGGTTGCACTTTTCTATACCTTTTAGGTTCCGTAATAAACCTATTTTTTATGAGAGTAGGCTAGGTAAGGCTTAAGCCTTACCAGATTTTGGCTCTGTTATTCTGAGCCTTACCCCGTTTTGATGTAGAATTTTGAATTTAGCACTCTGTTATTTGGATAAAAGTTGGCTACATTGGCAGTAAGGCCTTATTTATCTGAAGAAAAGGCGAAAAAAATTTATAAAACCCTGTTTTTTACAGTATTTTTAAGCATAGAGAAGAACATCATATATGTGCGTTGAGGACTGGAGGCAGAGGACTGGATGGGGATAAAATGCTAACTTTTTGCATCAGGAAAGTCAAGAAACCTCGAAATGTAAATTGTTTTTTGTTCAAATTAGCGAGGTAGTTCTTTAATTAAAAATAGATATGCCACGTTTTTCAAACAAATATGCTTTTCTTTAATTAGTCTAGTGCAAAATTTTTCCCGTTTTTGGCCTTTTTGCTGTTAACTTCACTTTTTTGGAGTCTGCGAAAAACATCCTGGATGGCATGGAGCTCGAGCTGAAATTTTATTTCGCCGAATTGAGCTCAAAAAAATATTGACTTGTTTGCTTGTTGCTCTTGCTACGAAAGCTTTTACGGAAAATTGCACCTTCTCGAAAAAGTTTTTAAATCCGCCGCTGTCTTACCGTGAGCCTTACCCCGTTTGGGAACATTCCGCCGCCTCTGAGCATTTGGCAAATAGTACTATCATGTTTTGATTATTGGATTACAACTGAGAGTAGTAATCGCGATATGTAATTATACATTGTTGGTGTTGATATCATGAAAGTATAACAAAATCTTCACCTGATGACTGTAGTACACCTTTATTTGTATGAGAAGATCTCTGTCGATTTTATATAAGACTGTATAAACGGATTCTATTTTGTCATTTTCTGGGCTGTTGAAATTCGTATCCTATTAGCAGCAAGGAATGAGAGAAAGAGAAAGTAGTGCAATTTTTACAGATCAGTGTGAGTTTTGCGAAAGGTTTCATTACTTAACCATGCGCGTGGCTTATAAGAGAGACACTGTAGTGTGCATTCTTTTTATATGTTATTTATATCTTATGTACATACATTCTGACTTATGCGAACACATGTTATAGTAGTATTTAAGATGTCATAGCTTTCTGTTGTATTTGTTAATAAGTTTAGAAAAACGCTTTTTGCTTTACCTGTCGAATGGAGGAGTTTTCTCTTTTTGAATCTTATCCCCGACTTTGCGCAGGATTTCTAATCATGTCCACATTTGCAATAGAACTGTTATGTTCTCCAATACATAGCCTGTAAATTTAGAGTGCAAATATATTGGATCTTTTCATGAGCAGAGTATTCTTTTTAAAATGGGAGAGAAGCAAGACATGGGTTTTTTTGAGGCTGTTAAATATGTCATCAAATATTCACGGATCCCAGAATTGGTCTTCACAACGGTGAAGTAAACTCAAAAGCACATGTAGCATACGTTATCAGCCACATCAAATGTGGTACTGATATTCATTTTCCGAAAAAATCCCAAATCCTATGAAAACTTATTTATTTGAAAATAAATGATTTTGGGTTACTTGCTGCACTAAAAATTAAAGATCCATATATCGCTCAAAATCTATTTGAACCACTTGGAAACTTTCTTGTTCAACTATTTTGAACAATTTTCAAACTCAGTTTTTAATGAAAACATGTATATATATATAATATTCCACGGAAGTTGTTAGAAATAATTTTTTTGAGTAATTACAAAAATTTGATTAGTGAATCTGCAAATCGCAGATGATTTATTCTGTTGGGAGCATTTCCATACCAGGAAAGAACTAAAGTGGGAAATTTTTTCCTCCGAAAAGTGAAATGAATCAGCGTGGCCGATTATCCCTATCTTGACCCATTTTAGGATGATCCGAGGTCAACTGGCCGAAATCGGGGCTCTTGGAAAAGGCTTGTAGCTCCTGAACGGAACAAGCCAGCGAGCTCGGCCTTGCGTGTTTTTGTAGAGGATAGTATAGAAGATTGCCACCACCAAAAAATATAGAAATTTCTTATTCGCGCGAGGGTGGTTTTCCAGAGACCTTGTGGAAATCCCTAAAGGAACTCTGGAAGCTCACTGATTCTTCCATGTCTGAATGCCCTTAGGTGTCCTCATTTCAATGGCGAAAACTCAAACTCGCTAGCTAGTAACGTTTCTGATTTATTCAAAAAGCAACCGTGTCTATTCTTTTTTGAAATGGATGTAGCTACCTATTGCCGGCGCCAAAATACAAGGCCGGTAGCTGTTTTTCGGATAACTCCAAAACGATAGCAAAGACAGAGACCTGCGGTTTTTTTTAAAGTTTTTAGAGCCTAGCGAAACCTAAGTGTTACAAAAAACGAAGTGTTACGAGACTCAACATAGTCGATAAGCTATGTTTTCATGCATTCCGAAGGTCCTAAATCTAACGACAGAGAAGTTTTAAGGCTTCAGGAAAAAGATCTATAGGTTCCTTAAAAAATCGGTGGGTTCCTATGTCAATTTCCAGAAACTGAGCTGGTTTTTTCAAAGATCTCGTAGAAACCGACGGTACGGATATTTTTGGATAGCAATTTTGCTCGTGAAAATATTGATTAAAGCGTCCTCTTGCGACTGTTGAATACCGCAAGTAGTGGTTAAGGCTTCTGGACGATAGAACGTAGGAGGTCTTTTAGATACTGTTCATTAAATCTTTTTTAACATTCCCAATTAAAAGTGAAAATTGCTATAAAATGTAATTTTTTAAAAGGTAAATTATCTGTATATCGTATTTTTGTGGATGTATCGGTAATTTTTTCCCTTTTGTAATAGTCCAAGAGCTTCACATTAAATTGGAAAGTGGAAAAAGAATACGAATTCTTTAAGTCATCACAGTCATTTCGATAATACTCTTAAGTTTATGAACTTAGGCACAGTCTCGAGCCGTTAATTAGCCGTTTTTCAACATTGTTAAAAACCTTTGGACACGTTTTGAGTTACTTATTAAACTAAGATTAAGTTGTTTGGAACAAAGACAAAATTACAGATTAAACAGATTAAAAACACTCGAGCTTATTGGTGAGATGCTAAGAATTAGAGAGCTACTAGAAAATTTTGATGAAAAGATTTTGGTAACGTTTCAACTGAGATACAAATTATATTTTCAACTGAGGTACAATCCATATTTTAATCAAGGATCTCAGTTAAGAAACCAATATTTCTGCGAAAATATTCGTTTCTCCACTGAGATACATTTGATAAAATATGGTCGACTTTCACACCATTTTGCATACTTAGATAGTCAGGAGAGATACACCATATACCTAATTTCATTTCATTCACTATTGAATAATAGACCTTTGTACATTGCACTCTTGCACAATTACACGTTTCAACGCACGTATCAAAATTGTATCTCAGTTGAAAAATTCGCGAAATAATACATCGATACCATTTAAATATTTTTCATCAAATTCATATAATTTCACATCTTATTTAGAACTACCTGCAAATTATTTGTACATAAGAAATGATCCTCTGAAGATTTTTTTAATCAGTTATATGGTGTAAAAATAGCCAGAAATTTCTACCCATTCGCTCCTATGATTCCATGTTTTGTCTTGTATCTTTTTACCGAAATTACACAGTTCCTTAAATGCCTGTATCAAAGATTTTTCTCTCACTAAAACTCAAGAGTTCAAAGACTGACTGAAAAATCAGTCACGCCTGCAAAAATAATCATTCACAGTCAAGTCTCAGTTCATTAGGCCCTTAGCCACAGTCAAATCAAGACAGCTTACCGGTCTGGACAGGGACTTGCTCCCCTCTGTTCTGACTTAAAGAAAACCGCTAACTTTTGTTTAACAGACGCCATGCTGGCCTTACCGCTTATATTTTTAATTTCAAACACCTTTTGAATTCATAGATAAAGAAAAGAAAAAGAATTACTAGCGTACGAGCGTGAAATAAAGCGCTCTTCTACACATCTGTTCAAATAAAAGATGTCACTGAATACATAGAGAGGTTGACGACCGGAATGGCCAGAATCAATCACAACATATTTGTTTGTCTCATTATCTATATAATTCTGCTAAAGTAAATTCGAAGAATTTATCATGCTCAGCTGCATAAGACACTAGGAGTCTGGTGCGTTTTTATTAGCCTGTCGAAGGATAAATCAGGCAATGTAATGCAATGAGAAGAGTAAAACTAAACTTGCTGTAAAATTTGGTAGGCTACGTTCACACTGCAAATTTTTCAGAGCGTTCACATCTAAATCTTTCATACACCAATAAGATTTTGCTATTTGCCTAAAATTGTGCTGTTACCTTTTTGCATTTAGCTCCATGGAGAGACTATCTACAGAGTCTATTGAGTTCACATTGATGCTGGCTCCTTGAAGTTACTATTTAGAACTTAAAGGAAACAACGAATTGTGCTGCTTCCTGGCTTCAGTACTCTCGAAGGTTGCAGGTTGCTAATAGCTGACCGGTTTGAATTTGCGTTCTACAGTTGACTTTCTGAGCTCAAACAGAAAAATTGAGTAGAGAGTCCGATGTTTGTTTCCCCACAGACCTGACGCTACCTCCCATGTTTAATGGAACCATATTATGGGTTACCGAGCCCATTTATGATTGACAAGTTAAAATTAAATGATGTTCGAAGCATCATTTAACTCAGAGTTAACTTTCTGACCAATCACTTCGTTTTAGCTCATTTAACTTTTGTAGTGTGAACCTTAGTCTTAGTCAGTTATTATATAAATCTTTACAGTGCCGTATAAGGTAGCAGAGCGGATCTTGTTTTCTTTGTTTAATGTCAGGCAGCCACATTCTCAATTTAATAATGTCATTTGTATGGCTTATATGACCGTCACTACAGTGACTTTCATCAGCTACCAATATTTTTAATAGAACGGTGGATACGCAGATATATCACTAATCCACATGAATCCCTGAAAGCCACTGTCATTTTCAATGTGTTTCTAGCTTTAAATCTGACTATGAAGTGAGTTTTGACTGAACTGTAAGTTCTAACTGTAAAATTTTCACTGTGACGTTGATTCGAACGTCAGTAGAAAAATTCACCATAATAAAGTTTCTATAAAAATCGACTGTAAGCGCGGCTGACAGCTATTATGGTGCCTGTCGTGTGAACCACCGAAATGTCATTTTTAAACTGAGAGAGTTTAAGAAAGAAAAACTATCTGCTTTGCTAGTTTACATGAGTGGCTCACCCAAATTTTACAACTATTGAAGTTGAACAACTCGATAAGTAATCACAACAAGACAAAGTTAATTTTCTGACGAATGAAGGAAAAAGCAGATATAGTTAACAAAATAGTTAGCGTTCAGTTCTAGATATCCCGTACTCATTCGTGTTTTTCGCTTTGATTGATTTGCTTTCCTGTGTGGTGTTTCTTTTAAGGCTTTTTTTATTGCATACTTCTGTTAGCCAGTGTTTCTGATGGAGATCGTAAGGCATCTTTGCGCATATATAGCTGGATAAATGAGTGTTTAGATGACTTAATTCATCGCTAGTATTTTGAAATAGAAAAAATCAACAAGATGTGTTCCAGATCGCGTGATTCAGTTTTCAACAATATGCAAAGAAAAAAACTAGCAATGAAATATCTAAAAGTACTAAAATAAACAAAGCGTACTTTTTAATCAAAAGATAAAATAAAGTCTAGATTCAAATTTCGCCTATGTACAATACACTTTGTTTCTGCTTTTTGCATTTAACATTCGAAAATTCTGAAAAACTACAGTTCGATTCTTGAACTAATTATATCTTACGCAGAAGAAATGTAAAATGACCGAGAAAGAAAAGCTTGGTTCAACTGCCATCGAATATTGGGCAGAATGGCATGATAAATTGACTATTAGATGCGAAAAATGACCTTTTACTGTTCGGTGGGTTCTTGTTGTAATCAGATGGCTAATTAAGGTTGATGACTGAAGTGCAAACTCTTTCTGCTCTTTCTTTTTTTTAGCGTATAAATAAAAATTACACAATGTAAAATAGTTTCCGTACTTTCTAGATGGATGATTCGACACGTTTGACAAGTTCACAGTCCACTAAAGTGTTTATACAACGTGATTATTCAAATGGTACGGCAGTTAGATTTCAAGAAAGATTTCCAATCGAACTAGAAGGAAGGGTAAAACACATAGCTTCTTTCTCACACATTGTTAGATATTTAAACAAAGCATTTTACTCATTTTCTAGATTGACCAAAATATATTCGTTCACATCTTAGAAGAAATAAATAAAATCTACGATGACGCTGAACAATTGTCATTTAAAACATTTATGGAAAACTGTTGTGCGTGTTTAACCGGCTATTTGTTATTGTTATGTATGCCAACACATTATGAAAAAGTAAACAACAGTCATTTCTGACGTTTATTTGTAGTTAATTATATTTTCTATTTGCGTTATTTTAGTGTGTAAAGAAAGCAGCACACTATATAAACGAACAGAATGAGCATGTATTAAATCGGCAAGGCATATTAATGTTAGATCCAATGGAAAAAGGATTAAGATGTGTAAGTAATCCAAAGGACAAAAACGCACGATGCTGATTGAATACTAACATCTGATGTGCTCTTTTCTCCTGAAAATAATTCTTATCAACTTTTTTATTGACTTTATACTATACCGAATACTTGTATAACTCAATATGTATTATGAATTATGTTGTCTTATTTAGATCGAAGTTTGTATTATGCATGATCATAGATGATTTCGTTATCTCCGTCGAGAAAAAATGTGTTTTTGATACGAAGATTTTCTTTTGTTTATAATAAAATCTTATTTATATCCTGTTTAAACTTTTTTTTCATTTCATAGATATTATATTGTGATTGTTTTTTTGATTGCTTCAAATTTGACTCTAGTATGAAGCAAAATATTTTCCTTTTTTTGTTGTTGTTTTTTTTGTATACAATGTCTTAGTTTATTCTAAGAACACAAATATTTTCGAACAGTTATTTCTTTATTTATAAAAATGTAAATGTATAGGCGATTGGTTGTTCGTGCGTTTCTTTGTTTTCTTTTAATAATTTTTTTTCTCGTTCTATTAAAATAGAATTTGTAAATATAACATAAAGAAAATTTTCTTATTGTTAAATTGAGAACATATAAACGAATAAACGAGCTTTGATCAGAAAGCACTCAATTTAAATGAAAAATATCTCGCTTTAAATATCAATCAAATAACTGAAGAAAGTACAAATTGCCTGTGAAATGTTTAATGTTAAATGTGTGCAGCAAAGGAATAGGGTTTCCATCCATTCTTCTTTTAACGATAAGAATTTGCTTACAAAAAACAAATTTTCAATCATTCAGTGTGTATGTGCGTAGACGTCTATACAAAATAACAAAACTACTTTTATTTTACTGTAAAAATAATTTAAACATTTTTCAATCCTCGCAACAGCTGAATTTTCGACAAAAATCATTTTTTAATACTCAATTTCTTGTATATACTCTCGTCGCCGGCGCATGAAGTTGGTGTATTAATGTTAGGTTTCAGATGGATCAACCAATCCATTTGGTTAAGTTACTAGATTAGGTGTCAAGTACTTGTCTGAGAGATTCTCTTTTTGTTTTGTATTGACAAGTTGTATATAACCATCACCATACTAATCAATATAAACTTGGAAAATAAATTTAGATATATCTACTGAGTGAAACAAACTTGGTAGCCATGCATGTGACTGCTCTACAATAGTAGAGTATGGCTGCAGAATAAGTACAAAATACAAAATAAAGATAAATGAAAGAACTACTTGGCCGAAGTTTTTTAAGTAACTTTACTCACATTGGAGCAGCCAAGTGAGTTTCGAATTTACTTTTCAAGTAAATTCGAAGTACTTGTAAGCAAAATTATTTGTGAAAAACCACTAGATACTGACTTCACTACTTGTACTAAGCACTTTTTCAAGCACTTGGCTTCGAGTACATTCACTAGGACTGTTTTTTATTTTAGCCTTTTTAGAGTTGTAAATTTCCAGCCGGTTTATAGTTCGTACTCAGAGATGCAGAATCTACCCGTGAGATTGGAAAATTTTTCTCGACAAAAAAAATTTCCCGACATAATCCACGAACAGAACTTTTTTTTGCAAATATATTTGCAAAAAGATATTCCAATTGTTCAAAAAAATTTCCCGAATCAATAAGCTTTCTCCCGAGGACCGTCGGAACAAACAGACAGATTCTATAGCTCTGTTTATACCTCTCACTATTTATTCATTATAAATATTTTAAATGTTTCATTGAAATTTCAAAAATTTGTGAATCTTTCGGTTCATAAAGATTTATAAACTAGACTTGGACACTGTTCAGTGTTTTACAAAAGTCATTACCATCTTCAACATTCGGTTCTTTTCTGTATTGTCGATGAATGTGACTGAGAAAAAGGTTGCCTAATCGATTATAACTACTATCCGTTCCAAATGGTTAGACCGCTGGTTGCTTTTTGAATAACTTTTGATAGGAATGAGATAGAGACCTACGATTTTCGCTGTTCAATAGCCAAGACTTGAGCAGAACTTTTCACAAACGGAAGCAACTTTTGAAAAAAATCCGGAGATCGGGTTTTCAGAGGATCTTTGGAAAACCAGCTCCGTTCTCAGAAAACTAACATACAATGTTAGTAATTTTTTTGCATGCGTAGATAGTTCGGACGTTACTCTACAAAATTATGCAAGTCCCGGCTCTCTAGTTATCGTCGTTCGAGCAGGGCTCGCTTTCCCCGAGCACGCGTCTATCTCCGAGCAGACATCTCTGGGAATCTCAAAATGCCATGGACTATAAGTAATCGACTACGCTGAGCATAGTAGCAATATTTGTTTTTGTGTAGAAATGAATATAACT
>CAJNOQ010005137.1:0-15947 GCA_905250885.1 Didymodactylos carnosus | reverse complement strand
ACCAGTTAACTTTAACTAGTGCATATCTATGTCTCGAGCCTTCCGTAAATTGAATGTAGCTCAATGGGAAAATGTTGAAGAGAGATCGGTGGCATCTCATTGTGTACAAGAATGTTTTCTATACTTGACTATTTTATTTGCAGAAAAATTGGCGATTGAGTTATGAGACTAAGTTTTCCAGAAACCCTTTGCTCTGTAATTTTGTTAGAATTGGCTTTCACCTCTCATGTCATAGAAAAACTCTTTCAATTAGCTAAATCACTGTTGAAAATCGTTCTTCATTATTGAGATCGAGGGAAAACAATGGGAAGCGAGAGCTGGTCGGATAATTTTGGTGCTCAACATATATGTGATGAATTTTAGGTAGACATCTGGTTATGCTAACAAACTGTGACGCGGGGCTCCCATTGTTTCGAGAGTATGCTCTAAAATCCGTGTGGTTACCAATCATTGCATTTCGAAATGAGGATGATGAAAAAAAGTTCGAGTTTGATTATTCAACAGTATGTGTGTAGGATAATTTCTTGACATTAACAATAGGTGATCTTTCATCTTGTAGTGGTCTATACTCAAATCGAAATTACCTACACAAGTAAACATATTAACCATGGAACCGTTAACACAAAATAAAGATGTTGTCAGTGTTTTATTTCGCCTTGAACATTATTATGGTGAGAATGAAAATGCAAAATTATCAGCATCTGTTAATGTGAATTTACGGGTAAGATAAAACGACAATAATATGCTTGTTATGACATTGCTCATAAATTTTAGACATTATTTTCTGGAAAACGAGTATTAGAAGCAAAAGAAATGTCATTAGGAGGAAATCTGATGAAAAATGAAACATTTGGACGATTAAAATGGAATGAACGAGAAAGTAATGTCACACATGAAAAAGAATCAGAACTATTTGATGAAGTTAGAATGATTGTCCATTTAAAACCAATGGAAATACGAACATTTGTGCTGAAACTATCTAATAATTAATTCTCTAAATACTCTAAATCCAATCATTGATTCTGAACACCTTACACGTGTTCTATTAATAAATACTATCCATTTCAGAATTAAATGGTCCCGACGATTTTTGAATAACTTTTTAACGGAAAGAGCTAGGACCATGCGCTTTTCAGTATTTATATGTAGAGTTACTGGGAAAGAAAGCTATGAAAAAAGGATCTCCTGATTAGATCTATCATGGTGTACCTCGTCCAACAAAATTTGAGAGCTTCCCGTATTAAGAAAAGTTTATAACTCACTCAAAACCGAACTAAACTACACCTGAATTTAAACACATACTCCATTTTGTCTGTTAAACCTGTTTCTGTAGCTAAGCTTAATAAAAATCGTTCTCTTATCTCCAAAGATTTCTAGAAATCCTTTTCAAAAGCCAAATACTTTCTATTGCTTTTTAAAACTTTCGTTGGAATCCAGGATATACGGCAAACGTAATGGAGTATGTGTGGAAATTCTGGTGTAGTTTGGTTTGATTCTGAGTGAGTTATAAACTTTATTTTTCGGCGAAAATAGTCACAAATGAGTTCACTTACCATGAGTTTCCACCAGCTTCTTCAATTTTGTTCTGAAAACAAACATTGTCACAAGGTTCGGCTCGGCGCGACCGAAAAATTATGTTTGGAGTTGTTTTTAATCTTATCACAGCTACATATGCATTATAAAATACAAAAAAACCAACAACTACAATAGTCACCTTATTTACAAATAACCAGACTGAGATAGGCAGATCCTAGTAAAGCTTATACTATCCATCCGAGAATCTAGCGACTTCGGATTTGTGTGGTTTTAAAGAGGGCAGTCTATAGGTTCGAATCAACATCTCAGAATTCAAAATCCATTTGTTTTCTTGAAACGGAAAGCTCTCAAATTTTGTTGGATGAGGTACACCATGATAGATCTGATCGGGAGATCCTTTTTTCATAGCTTTCTTTCTCAGTAGCTTTATATTTAAATACTGAAAAGCGCATGGTTCTAGCTCTTTCCATTAAAAAGTTATTAAAAAAATACCGGGACCATTTCATCCTGAAATCGATATTAGTATTAGCATTTTTAATATTTTTTTGAATTACGGTGACATGTATGTAGCGAATAGTATGTATATATGTGTATTTTCGAATTGTTCTACATGATAATTTGTTTTTATTTCTGTTGTTAAATGTGTTTTTTGATTGTTATTAATAAAAAATGAAGGAAAAACATGATAAACACACTCGAATTACATATAAAAAGCCCTAAACAATATCTATTATTTGATAAGTGTATGTCTCTACTCTCATATTCTTCATGCAAACTAAAATCACACCCTGATAGCTCGAACAATCATATTAAAGTTGACATTTTCATCCAAGGGCAGTATATTGTTTTGTAAAATTTATGTAGCTTCTCAACTCTGATACAATCCATATTTTAAGTAAGTATGTCAGTTGAGCAATCAGAATTTCTTCAAAAATATTTGTTTTTCAACTGATACAATTTTTTCTCAAAATAAAGCACATTAAGTTACAAAGTGACACATGGATTGAATCGTGCAATTGTAAAAAAAAGTGTAATATACTAAGGTCTTTATTGTACTAATAATATATTATGGCTTGTTTATGATTATATTCGTTAACACAGACTACTCGGATATTTTTGAGTTTTTCAGTATTGAGTAACTCATACAACAACGTAACCTCAACCAGTGCACTAACAGTTTGGTCGATTATTTAATCAAATACTAATAATTGTTAGCAAATTAATTTCCCAGTATCGAATACCGCTGTAAATAAATATACCTATATGAAAATTAAATATGAAATATTAAGACATACATAACAATGCGTCCGGCGCTTTGGCAACATTTTGATGTATAAAATCAATTCAATAGTGTCCAGTTCAATAATGTCATCATCTCAGTCGAGATATGTGTTCTCCTTATAGATTCTATGAGCCACATAATTAAAAAGTTATAGATTTCTAATAAAAATGATAGTTCACTTTGAACAAAGAAGACATTCATGTGATTTACAACATATAAGCATTATTAATTCGTTTATACCCAATGATCGTTTAAACGATCATCACTTTTGAGGTTTACATTTAGTTCATTCATAACATCACTATAAACCACATCGCTTGTTGCTACAAGAAGAAACAAACTTGCCAATGGGATCAATCTATCTTGAGGTTTACTTTATATAGATCGTCAAGACGCCCTCACAAAGTTCTAACACGAAATTTATTTTTGTTCATTAAAGGTATTCAATGATCTTGTTTAATTGTATAATTGCAGAGATATATTAAAGACACAAACACATCTTACACTAATAAACTGTCCGCTGCTATCGTAACACGACGTTCAAATGTACAAAAAAACATCAGAAATTAAATTATATACTTTTTAATAGTTTTAATTACTATGTCATTAGATAACTTTATAACGACCACGATTGACCAATTGCATGGCTGGATTTTGCTAAAAATACACAAAAATTGTTCGTTAGATTTTATAGTATAAAACTTATCATATATACTACATACCATTTTCATCATTTCTTCTTTGATTAATCGAGCTATTTCAGTTTTGGCTAATTGTAAGCCACGTTCTGTTAATGATTCTAGTGCCAAATATAACTTCCTATCGCCTGGAATAGGATCTTTTCCATTTGGATAATATTGTCCACGTACTGTCATGCCAACATCAGCATATTCTGAGACATGAGCACAAGTTTCCTAAACACAAGTTACATAACGTCATTTTACTTGTTATTCAACATATACACTCCACACTTACTTTTGATGTTACTTTCCATCTTGCATTTTGTGGAAAATCATTGATTTCTAATTCTTCTTCAAATACTTTGAATGCATCTTCTTTTACCAGTTCTTCTGTTTCCGGTTTCTGATAGTTCAAACGTATATTTAACTGTCCGGCAATTTGCTCGGCCACAACACGACTCTATAAAGAAAAAAAAAAATAATCATTATTGTTCGGATAACAAAAACAGAAAAGTTAGGCAATGTTTACCGAAAATGATTGATTCAATGTACCACCTTGAAATAACGACGTTGTTGCTAGTTGAACAGTATCGCGTGATTCCGATTTATTAAAATTAATACTGAAAACAAAAAACTAAGAAATTAACAATAGATAGTTTCTGACTAAGACATACCGGGATGCATATTTTTTTGCTAATTCTAATTTGGCTGCTGCTTCAGCGGCAGTTGTCACTGCAGGAGTTGCGGTCGTCGATGCTGTACCTGACGCGGTGGTGGATGCAGGCGAGCTCGAACCCGCTCCAGCTCCTGTGCCAGGTTGTGTGACAGGGATTTCTGTTTTATCTTTTATACGACGTTTACTTTTGAATAATGAATCAATTTGTTGATCAATCTTAAACAAAAAAAGAAACGATAATGTATAACTATATGTTGATCGCTTCTGACAACTTACATCTACGCTTTCCTCTTCTTCATCTGAATCATGTATGCCCATCATCACTATTTGTACTTTTCGTCTTTCATCTGTCATTTGTTCTTCAGATGAATCAAATTTATATCCTTTACCACTAAATCCTCCGCCACTTTTCACTTTTTTACCTATCTGGAAAAGAAACACAGAAGAGATTGTCATAAGTAAAAATAAATGAGTCTTCTCTCCACTAACCGCTTCCATTTTTGCTATATAACCCTCCCAGAGTAGTTTTAATGCTTCAGGAACCTCGGTATTAGATAACTCGAGCGCACGAACAATATCACCAGCATAACGTTCTTGTTCCGGTGTTATAAATGTAAACGCATAACCTTAATTGATAGAAAACGTTTATCATGTTTTGTGTAACAAAATGAAATAATACTAACCTTTATTTCCTGCGCGTCCCGTTCTTCCACATCGATGAACATAATCTTCATAATGATTTGGACAATCATAATTTACAACTAATATTAAATCTTTCACATCTAAACCACGTGCTGCTACACTTGTCGCAATCATCAAACGTATATCACCACTTTTAAAATCCACCATAGTACTATCACGATCATATTGATCAATCCCCCCATGTAATGACATACAAGGGTATGAATTTTTTAATAAATTTTTCATTAATTCATCCGCATGTTCTTGTTTGTCAACAAATACAATAACACTCCCCTGTTCTTGATAGATACCCAATAATTCCAGTAATTTTAAATATTTTTCATCATCTTCTAACATTTCCTTTAAAAACAAAACTTCGAATTATAGAGACTGTCCATGAAAAAGTAAGTGTCGTAACATACCACATGTTGTTCAACATCTTTGCAGACTACACTACGACCACCCACAGCAACTTCAATCGGTTTATTCAACGCTTTTCGTGCTAATGCTTCCATTTGTTTTGGAAATGTAGCAGAAAACATCACTGTTTGCCTATCCGGACGAATATTATCAAGAATTTTGTTGACCTAAATGTTTTTATTATGTCACTAGTTTCGTGCTTTAAGGGAGAAGATCATAGTTAAGGCTATTGCGCAAGCATTCAAGCTTATGGTGCAAGAATATTCCAGGTTATTGCGTAGAGTATAATCAAGATTATTGCGCAATATTGCATGTATAAACAGATCGGTTTTTATTGTTAAGAATAACTTTTTTGTTTGTAAATAAACGGTGGTCATACACAACAGAAAAGACGGATCCTAACAAGTTTCCCGACTAGTGCACCACTTGTTAGGATCCGTCTTTTCTGTTGTGTATGACCACCGTTTATTTACAAACAAAAAAGTTATTCTTAACAATAAAAACCGATCTGTTTATACATGCAATATTGCGCAATAATCTTGACTATACTCTACGCAATAGTCTTAACTATGATCTTCTTCCTTATGGCACGACTCTAGTGCATGACATAACAGTTTCTACCCAATATTATCTTCTATAGTAACTTTTAGTAGTTTTCGTTCACATACCTGAGGTTCAAAACCCAAGTCAAACATTCGATCAGCTTCGTCCAAAACAACATAGGTAACACGTCTTAAATTTGTCACTTTACCTTTAATTAAGAAAGATCGAGCAAGTGATGATAGAAGAAGAACAAGCCTCATTTTACATACCGCCATTTGCTGCTAACATATCAATCATTCTTCCTGGTGTACATACAATGATTTCAGCACCACGTTTTAATTCGGCAATTTGCTCTGAAATTCCAGTGCCACCATAAACGGCAACGCAACGTATATCAAGCAGTTTAGAAAATTTTTTACATTCTTTTGTTGTTTGTAGCGATAGTTCACGAGTAGGAGTCATTATGATTGCTGTGAAATAATAAAAAACCGTTAAACTGCTCAATTATCTTTCTTCTTTAACATACCTATGGGTCCGTCATCTGGATCTAGTGGTGGTTGTGCTTTAATATGACGAAATATTGGTAGTAAAAATGCTAGTGTTTTTCCACTACCGGTTTTAGCTATGCCAATCATATCCCGTCCAGAAAATATAACTGGTAATGCTTGAGCTTGAATTGGTGTTGGTTTTTCGTACTCAAATCTTGAATAAAAACAAATGTTATGTACAATCAAAACTACAAAATAATCATTCATTCATTTACTCACTTTTTTAGAGTACTTAAAATTTTATTCGATGTTATACATTGTGACCAAGTTTTAATTGGTTTCGGACATCTTTTACCCGTTACTTTAATACCATCCAATTCTTCACGATAGGCTGCCACCTCTAAATACAATAATTATCGTGTATACAAACTTTTTAGTTATACAGTAACAATAGTGAAAATGTTCTTATTTGGCAATCATAGCTGATCTCTTAGCAGTTATCATTAATTTATTGATACATACAATATATTCTTATTTTTACTTATTTATATGTATTTTACTATTCATTATTTTACTTGAAAAAGATCGTACCTTCATTTGTCATTCGTGTAATTTCTGGTACTTCCGTATAGAAATCTTTTCGATATGGACGATAATAGATTTTTGAATGATCTGTAATGATCATATCCTAAAATGAAACATTAATCAAATTAAACTTAGATATAAAGTTATTGTTTGTCGGGTCAATGAATACGTACTGCTTTAGATTTTTTAGTCGTCATCATATCATCAAATTCATCCGGTTTTTCGTCCTCCGACGAATACTCCAGACCATCAATATCTTGTTCCATAATCAATCCTTTATCTTTACCATGTTTAGCTATACCACTTTTCAACGTTACTTTTGATATCGAGAGTGGTTTTTGTTCGTATTCGGTTTTCACTATAGAAGAAAATCCATTTGTTGACGGTGACGATGATTCTTCCTCTGGTTCGACTTTTATTACAATTTCATCGTTCTTTAGAAGAAAAATAAAAGACAATGTAACTCGATCTAGTAAATATTTTATGTATATTTACTTGTTTCACTTTTTTCTTAATAACAGTAACCACGGATGTTGTTGTA
Organism: Didymodactylos carnosus; assembly: GCA_905250885.1. Classification (NCBI taxonomy): domain Eukaryota; kingdom Metazoa; phylum Rotifera; class Eurotatoria; order Philodinida; family Philodinidae; genus Didymodactylos; species Didymodactylos carnosus. The sequence goes on along the minus strand of CAJNOQ010005137.1, from coordinate 8,515 downwards.
TTCAATGGTTTAACATGTTTCACAACTGTTTCCTCTTCTTTCTTTATGTTTGTTCCAGCGGGAACTAATGGTGGTAACATACGATAAGTCTTTTTACGCAATGTTTTTACTTCTGATGATATATTTTCCATAAATTTATCTAATGGATCATCTTCGTCGTCTTCGACATTTGTTGGTAATGTAGTAACGGATGCTTGTTGAGCAGCAAAAGCAGCATCTTCTTTTGCCTTTTGTTTGCCACTTTGTGTGGCTATGATACTTTCTCGTGCTGCAGCTATTTCACGTTTTAAATCAGAAGAAAAATTTTTACTAGTATTTTGTAATTCATCATCATCCGCATCATCTTCTAACGACCAAGCTTTGCCCTAGAATGTAAACATCAACATTTTCAATGAAAATTACTAAAACAGAGCACTAATAAGATTTATATATACATACCGTTATTTGTACAGGTGTTTGTGGGTCTCTGCTTGATTCAATTGCTCGTTTTCTCTCTGCACGCCACTTTTCGACACGTTCTTTTCGTTTTTGCATTTCATCTTCGAGACGTTTTTGTTCAGCTTCCTAAACAAATAAAAACAAGAGAGTAAAAATAGGTGATAGTACAAGCCGTAGGTATCATACCTTATCAATTGGTCCGCTGGTAGGCAATTGTAAACTTGGGCCTACTATCGGTGTTGTAGAGACTTTTTTGTCTTTTGAAGTTGGTGTTTCTCCTGAACGTGACTTTGATCGTGAACGATGTGAACGACTTGCTTTTGCCGAAGAATTTTTTGAATGTCTAAATAGATATTAATATTGAGAACAGACAAAGAAATCAAATTATTAACATACTTTTTCGATGATTCATGTCGTTTTTTGTCTTTACTTTCTTCTTTTCTCCGACGTTTTTTTTCACGACTACTACCATTTCGATGAGACGGTGAACTGCTTTTTGTCGATGTTGAACTTGATGATCGTTTCCTAGAAAACATATAAAAAAGAACAAATTATATTAGTCACAATTAAACGATAATACTAGAAAAAAAAACGCAATCCCCTATTCTATCAAGCGAAATGTACATCTTTTTTTATTATACAAAAAAATGTTCCCATAAAAAACGAATATACATAAGAAAAAAATGACTAGTATGCGACGAAGTAGGACGAGTCAGTTCATATTTTGAATTGCGAATAACCTAAAATGAGAAAGAGAGAAATCAAAAACAATATTTACATATATAAGAAAATAACCGGCAAAGACTTTGAAGGATTCCATTTCTCTACAATTCGTCAGCGAAATGAAAACACAAAGACTTTGATTTGGATAAATGGAATATATTATAAAAGTAAATGTTTTTCTATCTTTAGGATGAAAAGAATGTAATGTTCGAAGAGAAAACAAAGTTCTTTATTATAATCTATTACACTGTAAGTTATAATCATTAGAAAATTTGAAACCCAGCTATGAACAAATCGTTCATTTCTAGTTCTCTGCTAGTATAATAGTGAGAACATATTTGTTTCATGCATACATACCCCCCTTGAGTTTTTTTCATTCAACGCTGTTATTTTTTGTATTTTTATCTAATTTTCTTTTTTTTATTACATTTGTTGTTGATGTTATTGTTGTCTCTTTTGTTGAAGTTATTGAAGGTGGTGGTGGTTGTATAACAGTAGGAGCAAATTTTGCCTGTTCTAACTTATCAACGAATTCTTTATTCTTTTCTACTATTTCTTCATGTTTCTTAATACACATAACGAGATTTTTTCCCGTTGTTTTTGACATGGGAATAATTAAATCACCACTCAGTTTATTTTGTGTTGTTGTATCATCGATTGTTAAACAATCCATATCATCGTCATTATCAGCATCGGATGCTGTTGATTGAATTTGATTATTAGTCTCTTGTTGTAGTTGTTCTAGTAAAATAGTTAAATGTTCTAGTATGTACGTAAGACCGTTTTCAGCAGCCATTTTCATTAAACCAATTTTATAATCAATTTTTTTCGTATGTTGTTGTTGTCTATAATGAAGAAAGAAATATAACTTAGTAACACAACGTACTCAGGAAGTTTATTGGCAGATATTTACTCCAATATCTCAATACTATGACAGACTCCTTAAATTTTTCCTTCAAGAGATACGAGAGAATGAATAGTTTGAACCAGGTATAAGATGGAAGAGATTGGAATCAAAAATCTTGGGACAAAAATACGATTAAAACAGAATATTTTTTGAATCGTTTTATTTGTTTAGCTGTCATCATCCTGATTTAATAGAGGAAATATTACTCTTAATAAATTGCTCATTTATGATATTACATTTTGATTTCTATGAAACTTACGTTGTTGAATCATGTTCACGTTGCAACCATTTCGTTATAATTCGATCTAGATGTATCCACAATTTTTGCTTATGTTGTTTATTCCATATTGTCCATAATTTAAATGAAAATTCTTGTGTTAATTCATGAGCTAATAGAGAACATACTAAACCATATGTTGGCTCTTTATTTTTTAATATGTCTAGAACATTATTTAGTGCAATTGTATTTCGATGTTTAATAAAATTTGGTGACTTTTCATAACGTTGATTTGTAGTTATTGATAATACTGAAAATTTTTGTAAATGTTCGATAATATTTGTAAACAATTGTTCATAGTCATTTTGAATGAAATCATGTGCCGATAATAAATCCCAAAAATATTGTTGCTCTTGAGATGTAAACAAAAGCGTCTGATCAATAAGCATATACAACTTGGATGCGTGAAATAATTGTAAACGTCGCGTTAAAATTTGATAGAGAAAATTTTTGTGTTCTGATTCATTGATTGTTTGAATAAATAAACGAATTAATTTGATATTATTATAAAGCTTTTTCGAATATAAACGAAAGACATAGGAGAAAATGAACAGAAATGTTTCCGTATCGTCTTGCTCACACAAAACAAGGGTTTCATATAAAAAATCGACAAAATTATTTGTATTTTCTTGTTCAATAGTTAATGGACGCATTGGCTGACGATTATTGTCGCTAAACAAGAAAAAAACATATAGGTTTGTAGTTAAAAGTTATTTATTTGCAAATCAGATATTATGAGAAAATGCTCTTTATCAAATTAAAAAGCTACAGTCAATCAAAATACAGTTAATGCATCGTCCTGATCGTAGAGTGAGAAGAGATCCTCCTCTTTCTCCCTTACAAAAGCTGATTGATGGTACTATAAAATATTACAGAAAGAAGAGGGACAAATACCTGCTATGGGACTATGGTTGCTGGTGCTGACGTTGCCAGTTTCACTAGCTCGATATCTTTTCTGCAGCTGACGAGTTTCTGACTTAAGAACCTGCATCATTACTAATCGTTGAATACAGCCAGCTCTGGTCATAAGGCTAGAAGACACGGCACAGAGTTCTATGACCCAATTGCTTACTATCCACGCACCAGCTCATTTCGCAGGGAAAACCACAAGGACTAACTGGAAAAACTGCGTTGCATATCATAACGTAGTAAGTATTATCATGGCTCAGGTAGTCCAAGGCAGTAAGACATGAATAACTTGCCAAAGATTATAACGAACGCGACGAAGTTGGGATATAGTATCTATATATTACGAGTCGAACGACATATCTAGGCATGCATCACAGAAAAACCTTAAACTAAGGAGAAGAAGAAAACATTTTTATCATAACTTCTTTCAGATCTTTTAGCACTGTTCAACACTAGACAATACTGATCTTACTCACTGCTTGCTTTAACTACAAATAGTTTTCGTCATATCAAAAATACAATGTCTGTAGTTTGTACAGTTCCTAGATATCTTCCATTTCTCACCGTGTCGTCAATGCATCTGCTTTTCTCTGATTACAATTCAGTTTAATAATATCATACGAAAATTTTTCATAGATTTTTGCCAAATCTTCTATTGGTTTTGCGTGTTGTTCAACAGCAAGATAATAAAGAAAATAATAGGCTATTTCTGATTGAAAATAGTACATTGCTTGTAATAAACGTATAAAATACTCTTGTTTTTGATCATCATTCGTTAATATTAATTGAAATAAAACATAGACAGGTGAAGTTTTCAATGTACGTTGCAATTTTTTGGGTGAATAGGTTAGATTATTTTCTTTACTTAAAACTGTTGCTGATGTTTGCAGCTGAGTTTTATTTGGTAGAAGACGATTGACGAAAAACGCTCGTAATAAATATAAACACATGAGACCATTCACAATAAGTTTCTCTTGGAATAAACTTAATAATTTTGTTTGAAATTTATCACTATATTTATCATATTTAATCATTGAATAAGATATCGAATTTTCTTGCTGTATTCCTCCATTATTCTTTTCTATGGTCCTCACGCCTAACTGAAACATTTTACCATCTGATGTCACAATCTCATTATACAATTGTTCAATGAGAGAACATTTCATTCGAATACTAGGTGCATGCAAATAAGTTGTAGCCAAATGAACACATTTTTCCGTGATAAATGTTAAACGAAATTGCTGAAATGGAAAGGTATCACGAGTTAAACTTATGGAGTATAATCCACGCTCATTTTCTATAGTTGATGAAGGATCAATAATCATGTCATCATTTGTATCATCATCGTCATCATATTCGTCGTTAGTTTTTGAAATTTTAGTATTACTATTGCTGCTGTCTTCATCTTCATCATCATCACTAAATCGACCGGCTGTGGGACTACGGACAGGTTGTAACATCATGACATCGTTATCTTCTTCATTCTTTTCATGCTCACTACGAGGTGGCATCATGGCATTTGGTGAAATATCATCATTCATCACAGATTCCTCATTAACTGGGATACCTTAAATACGAGGAGGACAAAGTTGTTATATAGAAAGTACTTTCTAGCTGAATTAACCTACCAGTCATACCACTTAACATAATTTGTTGAATTTGCTGTTGTTGTTGTTGTGGTAATACAAATAATGTCATTTGTAGTCGATGTGATAAATCTCTATCATTTGCAAAATACTGGAGTAATTGCTGAAATGAATTGAGCCAATGTTTATGTAAAAAATCATTAAATAAACGTTTAATATTCTGTTGTATATGATATTTTAAATTCGATATATAATTTTCAGATAAATGTAGAATAAACAATAGTATTGGTTTCGTGTAATGAGATCTAATGAGCAATTGATATCCAGGTTCTATAGAATTAAATAACAATTCATGTTCCAGTAACTGTTGCGATTGATCATAAAACAACCAATCATAATAAATGGCTAATTTACACTGAATGAGTTGTTCGTTAAGCGTTATTATTAAATGATTGCTCGTATTTGTACTGGATGTTGTACCTTAAAGACGAAGGAAAATATACTTCGAAGTGGATATAAAGAACTATTTCTATTAGTAGTTCAGATTGGAGCTAAAGGTTTGAAACTCTATATATATGTCTTCAAAACTAATTTTAGATAAATACGGTTAAAATAAATGCACGAATAAAATAATATAATCATATAAATTCGAGCATTTCTAACTCTGAATTTTGTTTCTATCTCTGTGAAAAATTAGCTAAAGAGTTCTACAAACATTCTGTGTCTTTGAAAGTCAATAATAGACCGGTTACCTTGTGTTACTCCAATTTGATTTGATGCCATTGCTGTAACTTGTACCGTGTTTAAATAAGCGGATAATTGTGTTAACATCCACCATATAAACTGCCATCTGGTCACAATTGTATTGATTTGATTTCGTTGTTGTTTATTGTATCGGCAAACAACGCACACGTACCGTATAATGTGTGAGCAAAGATAAATTGTTTCTGGCTGTTGTTTAAAATTTAAAAATTGTTGCTGAAACCATTCAAAATAATATTTTTCATAACCTTGACGACAATTTTCTAATAGAAAACGTAATTTTTTTTCTAAGTCAAAAGTTAATGGTAGTGCTAAAAATTTTGGTTCAGTTTGTTGTTGTAAAATCTTTTGTAAAAAATCAGGTGATTGTTGAGATGTTGTTGTAGATAAATGTTTCAAATATAAATCAATATCTTTTATATGGGAGATTTGAGCAAATAGACGAAAGAGATCCCGTCCAATGCAATCCCAACGTGATGATGAATGATCACGCAGAAGACTAAGAATGAAATCAATTTCACGTTGACGTAATTTAGAATGAAATTGTGAATGAGCAGGAATCACACATAGATAAGTATAAATTGTCAACAATAACATTTCAGGATAGGATTTTAAAAATAATGGATAGACTAACAACAATTCAATTAATTTTTCACATAATTCTAAAAATAAGAATATGAGAAATTTTTTAGTGATTTTTTTTTTATTTTCATTTTTCTATTTCGAATATCTACCTAAACATCGTTCTTGTCTTGATTCATATGGATTTATGTTTCTCAAATAAACGTAGTATAATCGATCAATCCCATCGATATTACTTGATATTGTTTCTTTTAGAAACCAGTACAATTGTTGACGAATATTATCATAAAATCGTTTCCAATTTTTACTTATTAATGTTTCAAGTGTGCCTATTATGTAAGAAAAATTTGTCCCATTTAATAATAGAAGATCATGAAAATGTTTTGAACATAGTACACCACCACCATTGCCACCTGTCGTTGTATCGGTCAAGATACCATAGAGTAAACCATGAGATATATCCATTTTGGATTTTTTATTTGTTTGAGATATTTGAAATAGTGTATTTGAATCAAGTGAAAAACGATTTTGAGAAGATGATAACTGTTGAATTGCTTGATAACATGCTTCTAATAAAGCGTCCGTTGGATCTTTAACATCAATTGGTGTATAGCGAATAATTTTTGATTCTTGTGGTTTCAATGGGCCTGAATTATTTGGACCACCACCCCCAATACCGGCCATAGCCTAAATTAAACAAATTCTTATTGTAAAAGCGTAAGTAAACTTAACAATAGTTGACCGCATAAATAAAACCTCATAAGTTCTAGCTTCAGCACCCACTGGAACGGATCAACTTTCTCTTTTTAAAATTTGTTTAATTAATTTTCTTCGAAAAAGAATAAAGGACTTTAGCTACGATTAGTAAAGTGAAGTATCTATGAACGGTACTAAGTTACTTCTCACAACAGACAATTTATACAAAAAATACGTACTATTTTTTGCTAATTGATTTGTAGATTGTTTGTGACAGTTCAATATTGGTCCAATTGCAGCATATAATTCGTGGATATAATAGACCTGAAATGTGAATTCCGCTTCTCATCCATGTTTTTAATAAAAACGAGTTTTCACACGGCGATTGTGTGAAACCCGTAAAAAACAAAAATAAAAACAATAAAAAAAATGACACTCAATATTTTACACAAAAAAAAAAGATGACTAAAACTATGTTAAGAAAACGCAACTTGGAAAGAAGTAGAGAGAGACTTTCTCACTTAGCTAGCAACCAAAGGATGAAAACAAAAACACACAATATCTCACCTTGTAGGCATGGCAGGAAATATGGACGAACGACGTATGCTGAAGTAGACTAAATTGAATTAACTAATCTGAAAATAAATATAATATAATAATATAAAAACTTATGCTATTATTTAGATAATACATTGGATCCTTTAAATTTCTCAAAAAAGCTTGTATTGTTTCTTTTTTAAAACTTATCATTGCATTTTTTACGCAACACACATGTAAGACTTGGACAAATGCAATAAATGAGACAACATGTCCTTCCTTTTCTCTTGTTAACAAAATAACTAATTACAAGTCAACTTTGTTATCATAAATAGTGGCGATACTGTCATTTACAAACATTTTCGTTGGTAGTCTCCTGTCTTTTAGACTTGATCAGTTGTTCCAAACTTATCAGTATCTTAGCCTTCTTCCCATTTTTTAACTTATTCATTGTCCTCACTAAACTTCTTGATGTCGTTATTTTAAACATGTTTGCGCAAGGAGTGCCACCTGAGGTGCCTTAATCAGTTCGTTTTTTAGCTTTATTGATGCTGATTGTTGCGCCTTAGGTGACAATCCTGGTTTGAATTTCACCCCTTGTTGATGGTCTTTCTCCTCATGCAGATCACTCCTCGTTTTTCCTATATATCTGTCAATGACTGGAATAAACTACCATAATCAGTAATTCGCTTCTTTCCTATAATCATTCAACAGAGCGCTATCAAATACGTTATCATTAAGACAAGTTATGCAACATTATCGATTATATTAGGCACAAACAGAGTTGAGCGCAAATAACGCAAAATTTCTGTCGTCCATTATAGACGGTTGTGCCTCTGTGGTGAATAAATACGATCAAGAAAATAAGAAGTGCTTAATGCACTTCTTCGTGCGAGTATCCGTTTTATACTATGTATATATGGATACTTTTAAATGGAAATAACAAAAAGACGGTGCATGCTAAAAAAAGGAAAAAAAGGAAAGAAAAAAAGGAAAGGAAAACGCCCATTAGATGATAAACTTTTAGTTACGGATGCACTTGAAAAGTATGAAATTCAAATAACTTTGAAAACCATCGTGATATTCAAGAAGTATATT